>SFCI01000477.1:0-20491 GCA_004681135.1 Hericium alpestre | reverse complement strand
GTACGACCCTGCGTTCCTCGAGGATGCGGCGCGTCCGTTCGCGCGCTGGCAGCTCGCGGCGCACGTCGCACTGCCGGAGGAGGAGAAGGGCGCGGTGAGTCCCGGGATGGAGGAGACCGTGGCGGAGACGACGGATGCGGCCGGGAAGGTGCTCGGGCGGTGGGTGGTTGTGTGGGGCGAGGACGGGAAAGGGGAGTGCGTGGGTGTTGGGCGGATTCAGAGGTGCGTTGGCCTGATGTTTTCTGTATTAGGAGCGGGACTGATTCTGGGTTGTTTGGTAGGCATTTTAACGTGCATGAGGAGTTGCTTGATCGACCTATTGTATCTCGGTGACGGGAAACATGTTGCTTCCATTCTTGCTATTTCCATGGTTGAGATGAATGTCCTTCGTAACGATGCCGAACCGTGTGCTTCAACAAGAATGAACATGTCATTCTTCAGACCATAGGTTCGGGAACGTCGAGGATCCAGCCACCCATATAGAGATATGGACATGGACATTTGGAGCTTGAAATATCGACAAATGTACACTTGAATATGGAGATTTGTCGAAACCTCAACTGAGTTCAGTTCAGCTTGAAATCTCCATATTCCCCAAGCCACAGCATGCCTCAACGTGAGCCTCAAATCAAATTGATCTCTGTCAATTTTTACTCGATTTCTATGGCATCACCTGAGAAACCTGAGCGCAGATGTGACGATTCCAAGGGTGCCTAATTCATCTTTCTAGCTGCGATGGTCGTTGAGAAAAACATCCCCGACTGTTGAACCACACCTATAAACGGACTGCCACGGACTGCCTCTAAGGATGCGGCGACCGTGGCGAACGGGCCGCGCTAGCCGCTGTCTCACCGCCAAGTTGGATCATCAATGCATCAATTTGGACATTTGGACATTTGGAATTTTCTCCAAATGTCAGCCTCGCTTCGACCCGTCTTTCTCCAAGTCGCGAGCTTGGTTTGCTCGGCTTTCTCCAAATGTCCATGACCAAATCACCATATGGCTGAACTGGCTGGTTCTCCGACGTTCTGATAGGTTCCGGATCGCCTTCACTGATTTCTCGCAGAAGACAGTCGTTCCTAGGGTTCCAGACCTCGGTAAGGAGGGAATATGGTCGTTCCTATGTTCCTATGACCTCATGGTACTCAGTGCTAGGTCCTGCTAGGTCTCGCTTGGGTCTCGCATGTTGTTGGCTTGGGGATCATCCCGCCCGTTCGGCACCGTCGCGGTGGCTTTGCCCAGTGGTTCTTGCCTTCGTACTTGAAGTACTTCGACGTCGCATTTCGTTTTCAAGTACTCTCCAATGTCACCCGAAGATTTGTCATTCCTGTCGTCTCTCCCGGTACGTAAGTGTATTTCGACAGCATGGACAGTGCAGTAGAGAGTAAAATAAATTTGAGGAAAAGGTACATGCTGTGCCGGATCTTGGCTCACTTAGCAGGCGGGTCGAGGCACCGGGTAGATCTGAGATTAGATTGATCTGGCCGCAGGTACTTATCCGAGGACTCGCGAGGAGTCTATCCGCCGCAACACACCGCAACCACCCTCCGTTCCTCGCCAGGCTGCCCCGTACCACGCGGTTGTTCACCAAATTTCTGTCTTATAAGGTCGGGACTGTATTCGTGGGCGATTCCTATTTCTAGCCCCCGATACCCTACTCGCCGGAACGATACCAATACCGTAATGATCGGCTCGAAGTTGCCGCACAAAAACACCCTATCTATCTGCTTGACCGAGTCCGTTGTTTTCCTGCGCTCTGCAGACTTCACAGGTCGGCGACAGGATGAAGACACACAATCATCCATGCTGCGCGGCCTCCTTACCCTCACTCTTGTAAAGCCGACGCGGATATCCAGTATCGAGATCGACCTCATTGGAAGGACACACGTTTCTTCGCCTGAAGGTAAGGTTTCTCTGTTGTCATCCTACTTCGACTCACCTGCTTTCATCAAGGTGTAGGTGCGCGCCGCACAGAAGTGCTCGAGGAGCACAAGATCTTCTCCGCGACCCAGACATTCTTCAAAGGCGCGACAACACCATCCTCCCCATACGCGCGCCGGACGCTATCTGTTGGTCCTGGACTCCTGTACTACCAGGATGAGCACGGCTCCGATCTCCCTCCTGCCTTTCATGAAGATGAAGACGACCACAGCCTACCCCGCGGCCGCGGCCGTGCACGCCGTCGGCTCAGTGCGGACCACTCGCTATATCAACGCGCACCCGTCGAACACCGCGAGAATTCTCGCTCGCCGACGCCGATCGGCTCGCCCGAACGTCGTCCATCGCAGACCCCGCTGTACCACCCCATAGTCACAGATGTGCACACCCCGCCCAGCTCCCGCTCGTCCATAATAAACCAGATATCGCCCCTCACGCTCATGCACCCGCACGAAATCGAAGTCGTCCCGCACGACGGGCGCTCTCTCTCGCGTACTCCTTCCCACTCTACTGACACCACCCAGTATACCGACACCACCCAGTATACCGACACCACCCAGTATACCGACACCACCCAGTATACCGACACCACCCAGTATACCGACACCACCCAGTATACCGACACCACCACAGGCCTGCCGTCGCTCTCGCCCCCGCCGCATGCGAACGGCAGCCCGCAGAAGACGAAGCCGAAGACCGATTTCGAGTCGCGCGTGCTGGAGTCGATCGACATCGACCTCGGCGACTTCTGAGTTCTGTCTCGTCTCTGCTGTGTTGGTAGATGGGTGATATCCATGTATTCTCTTTTCTTGTAATCTGCGCAATCCTCCATATTTGTATATAATGCAATTAGATGCTTTGAAACGCACGCATGGCTGATAGCTATTCAAGGTATACCTGAGAATCTACAGGTACAGGTGCAGTTACAGTCACGAACTTGTTGCGAACAGCGGTAGATCATCTGATCTTTAACATCCTCCGAACATGACTGTTAACGGCCATCAGTACAGCTGTAGAATCTATGACGTACCGCACATGAAGACCAGCTATACTGAGGTCCGCGGTTTTCGCAGTGTCAAAGATCTGGACATTATGTGTTCCGCGGCGTAAGATAGACGACAAGCAAAAGCAGCACCTTATGTAATATTATGTAAGGTGGCGTGGGAACCGCCAAATGTGCTGGCATCGACACATCCCATACCCCCCCGGCGGGGCACAGGCCAAGAAGATAGTACTGCACATTAGTTACATATCCTGTACTGTTGCTTGTACTTCAGCAATCATATCTGCTGGCAGTGTGCCGACAAATCTTGCTCGTAGCCAGAGATGAATCGTGCCGAGCGGTTCGCATACCTGCAGGCACGTTAGATCTCGGCAATAAATAGAAATAGAAGTCACTTACCGTTTGATGGTGATTCCCGACACACTGTCAAGGGCCTCCTTGACGATCTTTTCGATCACATCGATATTTGTCGCGCAAGGACTGACGCGGTAACAGAACTTGCCTGCGAGATTCTGAAGGCGAGCCGCTTTGCTTTCGATCGATGGCCGCGGCATTGATTCCTGACCGGTAGTCTTGCGCTATTGGTCCTTTTTCCGTCGAGAACAATGTCGCACAGTGCGTTCGAAATCGTCACGTGTTGCGCGCGCTTAAGTCACATGTGGGCGCTTAGTGGGCGCTTAGCCCGCCAAATGTCCCAAGGTCGAAAAGTTCAATCTGCGGGAAACAGCTCGGAATGCACAAAAAAAAAAATGTTTTCGAAGGGTTTGGGTTGATACAATTTGTAAGCTTTATAACCTAGGGAGTATCAAGAATCAAAGTAAATTTCTTCCTGGAGATGCTTTATCTACATGTCTACTACACATCTCAGGGATCAGAATTGCGAAAGAATCACTTGCGGCGGAGGAGTAGGCATTGCCGTCGGGCAGCGTGCCTGCTTACATAACACATGCGGGATTTGCCTGTCGTCTATCTTAGGACAACCTGGACTCGTTGAGGCGCAACACATGCCAGAACCGAAGCGCGGACAGTCACGGTGTCCGACATTCGGCGACCATCGGCGAAAAAGTGTCGGCGAGACCTAGCTTTGCAAAGTTTTGCAAACCCTAGAATGGTCATCTGCCGCCATGCTTTCTACCGCTCAGGATCTTGCAATATAATTATGGTATGGTTATTGGCATAGGCACAAAATCTGTCATAAGGCTTCGCAAAGTTGCGACCATTTGACAAAGCACAAGGATCCTCAGCTAGCACGATAAATCTAGGTCATGATTCTATGGTCATTGGCATAGTTCGGCTATGTTGCTATCTGCCTGTTTATTTCATTGTTTATAAAACATATATTTTGATTGTTTCCATTGCACGAAATTCGATAAAAGTCCAATTAAATAGTATTAATACTCTGATACACAGCTAAGTACAACAAACGAACCGAACCGTATCTAATTATATCTATGTCTACCCTATGGGGATACATCAATCTGCTGAACGATACTCGGGTGTCACCAAGATGTGCTGACCGTAATTGTGCGGGGTGCCGCGAGCATTGCTGACGCACGAAAGCGCCCCACGCAATAGACGGCGCCACGAGAGAATCACCGGGGNCGNNCGTNNNNANTCCNNNNCNCTTAGNGCTCAGCGACGGCNGGGCACCATNTCATAATCCNGAGGAAAACCACNAGCAATAGGCTTCAAAAGTCCCGGGAGNNCTTCGCATCCATGGCCACTGACAGAGCCTGCAAGATATGCTACCAAGGGCTGTAGAATCTCGCAGGAGTTGAGNAATTAACGGAAGAGGCNGCACAAGCAAAGGANGGGGATGTGCAAAGCTAGTAGGGTAANAGGGAAAAGGAGAGTTTGGCGAATAAAAGCAGGCGTACCGAGCAGTACTTAAGTGAAGACCTGAGCGACTTCAGGGCCGGCTCAAATTTACCTTGACATTAAGATCAGAGCATTAANGCGACGAGTTCGGNGATCTAGTTGGACTTACTCAGCGATATATCAAGCTTTGGGACGTGTCCCAAGGCGGGCGCAGGTGGGCGAGGCCTTTGCATCGTTGCTGCCTCCCTGCGGTGAATTGCAAAGCATCTGCAGCGCTTACACAACCGGCTTGTATTCCTTTGCATTGCTTTGCAGTGGCTCACCGAGCCAGGTGGCGCGATACAATCTCCGCCTGGCAGTAGCTGCTCCTCACATTTTCGCTGATGCCTGTGCAGCGTTCTTCCTTATCATGAATGTGGCCATTGGCGGCACGAATGGCTGGTGGCCCGATAACGTCGGCAAGAAGCCCTGGCTCAATGGCGCCCTCAGTACGTCCTGCGTTTCCCCAGTATACATACTCACGCTAACATGCCGCACAGATGCGATGGAGCAGTTCGCGCTCGCGCAGGACCAGTGGTATCCAACGTGGGGCCAGAGCGAAGAAGATCGCGCGATGGTCGTCGACTATGTTAAAATGTGGGAGCTGTGTTGATTCGCGAGATTCGGAACTTCGCATATGTTATATATTGTTCTGCTTTTCCAGTCGTTACCCCGCTATCACTCTCTACGCATGCATGTCCTCCATCCGTTGGGTCTATGGCACGGACATTTGGTGCTGAGTAATGTGTTACAAGGTGTTCTCCCTTGGCTTGTTCTGGGCCTAAGTACCGTATTCTTCTGCTTGTAGACATTGACTACACTTCCGAACGTGTGGATGGACTGTGATGCTTGTTTGAGGTTTGTCTGTGTCCTGGGCTGCCCTGCATTATCGAAGGGCAGAGCGGGAGGAGAGATGCACGGTATATCCCAGAAGTTCTCCAAATACCCTTAACTGAACAGTACGATATGCCAACTCTCACTATGTATATCCCCGCTACCCTTCAGGGTAGTGGGTCTTATAGGGGGCCGTGACCTAAACGTCCTTTCGCTTTTGGCGCGAAATTGTAAGTTTCATGGCCGTGCAATACCATCAACTCCATTATTATTCTACGAGAAGTAGCTATTAGGTACACCAGCCCTCGTATGTGGCGACAGCAAGAGCAAGTGCTGCTAATTCTTCTCGCCTTGCTACATGCCGACGTGCATAACGTCCCAGTGAAGTAAGTCCAAATTGATGTCGCTGACCTTCATGTCGCATCACTCTTTGCAAAGAATGGATTCCGCGCATGCGAGTATTAAATTACTGGCCTGCACTCTCCAATGTATCAATAGCCTCTTTCGAATGAAGAATTGCATCTTGGCATGATCTCTGTGGGCTTTCCAACTGAGGATAGCGGGCCTTGCCGCGAAGCCGGCGCTATCATTATTGATTAAACACAGAGCGCACAGCTGATCACCGGATAGGAACTACATATGAGGGGGTCTTTAAATGCTGATTTCCGGTATCTGAGGACAGCTCACGAACAAACCGAACGCTCGTGAAACATTCTCATGGCAGCCTACCGTGACTATCTGCGAAGTAGGTCAGTAGCGATCCTCAGGAATCGCGCGCAGTCCAGTAGAAGTCCGTGGTTGCAAGCTTCGTGCTTTTTCTAGGTACAGGTCCTGACGACAATCTAATCAATCCTGATTGATCCATACAGCCGTCGTACAGCCCAGTACGTCGCCAAGAAACCAATGGTCCCTATGCAGCCGGCATATCAGGAAAGAGTCCGATACGGAATATTGAAGCTTACCTGTGACCAAGAAGTCGAGGATGACGAGCAGAAGCAGGTAGCCGAGATACAGGACAACCCCCGAGAAAGAGTCGAGAGAAAGGCGAGAGGCCCAGTAGAAAAGGCCATAGGCGAGAAGCCAAAACGCGCTACCACCACCGGTGAAGAAGGCGCGCCAGTGCCATCTAACGAGAAGGGAGAAGTCAGTTTGACACTGCATGCGACAAGTTCACTTGACAAACCTGTACTCCTCCGCGCAGAGGATGAAGTACGTAAACAATATTGTCACAGTTGCAGTAGTAAGTGCAACCACCCCGGCAGTCAATGCGAGGAACCCGAATGCATAGTAAGCACGCGAAGCAAAGAGGCTGGACAGGACGAAGTAAAGCTCCACGAATGCGGCACCTAGTAAATCTGGTCAATACTCGAACGTGTCTAAGAGAACGTGGGGCGCACCAAAAGGAAGGATGCCACTCAGAAGCGTCGCAGCCTGCACAAACATAATTATGCGATTGACTCTGAAGACATACGATTATGCTCACCCATGGTTTCAGGTATCTAGGAGGCGGAGGAATTTGCCGAGGAATAGGGTTTACTCGAACAGGGTGCGAGATGGCCTAAAAGATAATCAGAGTGAGGAACCTCATCAAAATCGTGGTCACCTACACCGTGCTTGCTCCCGAAATAGGCACCGATGGCAGAGAGAGGTGCAGAGATACCAAACCACAGGAGGACAATCAGCAGCATCGTGCCTAAGGGTTGCCTTGAGAACGCATGTAGGTAGGAAGTGATGAATACGCACCAAATGGCACAGCTCCGGATGACCCTGCAGTGATGAGGAAGACATTGAGCAGGAAGACGATACCAAACACAAATCTACGTGGCTATCAGCAAGGTCTCAATACACAGTTTACGAGTGACGCGCACGTGGGTAGGATGGTTGCCGTGAAGAATGAATTCTTTCTCTTGTCAGTTCCCCCGAGGGACGCGTAAACGCGACTGGACACGTATCCGCCGATTCTGGATAGTATAATATAAGTTATAATTCCTTAGCTACAGAAAGAACATATTCATACCCGCCAAAGAATGTCCAGCAGACCATCATTACAGTGGCCAGTGAGCCTCTGTTCGAGGGTGATAGGAAGCCGAGCAATGCGAAGACTGGAGAAATACGTGAGGTCCTCGAGAAAGCTTAAGTCACATAGGAACATACCCAAGGTCACCCCCACCATAGCGCAGAGCTGGGCACCATTCCCGACAAGTACGGACAGAACCATGGGATTCTGGGGAGTCCTGAAGACTTCGCCGTGGACAAGTTTCCATCCCCAATCTTCTTGAACGTCTTCCTAGATGCGATACAGTGGTTTAGGCTTTTTCCAGTGCTCCATCAGCTGAGAACACTCACGCTCAAGTCGATGGCGTTGTAGCGGGAAATCTGCCATGACATGTGCATCAGGAGCAATCTCGTATGATGGCGAAATATTTCCTACATCTCGAGAGACACTCCGTAGGAGGATCATAGACACCATGACGCACAGGAACACCACGATCACCAACGAGTTGATTAAGCTAAACCAATGAATGCGCGGGTCGAATATGTGCAGATAGTTATCCCAGCGTGTCGCCTGGGCACGCATTAGCCTTAGGGCGACTGAGGACGGGATTGAGTGTACATACCCACGGAGTGGAGGATTCCTGCAGATGAAATTGCTCAGGATCGAAATAATTGGGGATAGAATGAGTCTTACATTCCACATGACGCGATAGGTATACCGAACAGTGTTTGACTCATCTTCGCGTAAAACGAGAGGAGGAACATCCGAATCGCAATCTAAGGCGCCATCTTGGGGACCACCTCGGCTGGACGCTAAAAGTTAGTAAACGATTGGATCGTCCAAGTAACACATTACCTCGATGGCCATACAAGCACGCCGACTACTCGGTTGTTTCCCGGGGTTGGAGTGTGGTATCTGAAAAATGACGTTGCTTGGTGGGCGCAGTGGAAGAAAGTAGTAGGAGACGCACTCTAAGACAATATCGTAATGGTTGTTCAGAATAGGCTGCTCATCATAAGGAGGCTCGTCATTGCCCAGGTTGAAGCCCATGTCGAAAAACAAGTCCCCCGTCTTCATGTCCATCTTCATCTCCGCTGCAGGGAGCCCATCAACGAGCCAATTTAATGCATAATCCTCCAATATGCGTTGGTTGATGAATGCGGCATCTTCCCCTGGGACGCTGGTGATACATAAAGATTGACACGTGCCATTATTTTCAAGCATGCGGATCTGGAACAAACAGATGAGCAAGATAGTCAAGAACTTCGAGATAGGGACGCACGTCATAAGGAGAGTCGAATATTCTGTCACCAAACAGAATAGAGCCTAGCGACTCGGGTTGCTTCTGAGGCCCACCTTCTGGTTCACAAAAATGTAAACGCGGAGTGTAATAGTCATCTGCAAGGTGATTAGGCCTGAACATACTTCCGAGGGGAATATACCATACAATTAATGACGGATTTCTGATTGCCAAATGAGCAGAACATTCGCGGACATAACAGATTCTGGCGGCGTACCAGTTTCGCATTGTCTGCTCCGCCCAGCATTGGTGTCAATGCATTCACAAAAAGATCGACCTTCTCCCCATCTTTATAGTCGTGTGGTGCAGCGCCAGGAAGATAGAACGCCTGTACACCCGCAGTGAATAGGGCAGCAGAAAATATGCTGCCCGTGATGAGACGGCCTGCAGAACGCATGGACGATGGTAAACGAGAGGTGGCCAATCAGAGCAAGTGCAACCAGATTATGATGTGAGGAAAGAGTCTTTCTTGAGAGATGATATGGAAGACAATGAGGTGGATGAGTATAAGTACTGTAGTACTAGTAGACGTGGTAAAGCCGCTCAAGCTGTCCCCGCCCCGGCACGTGCCTCGTCGGTCAAGCCATCATGATTTTCTTTCCTTCTCGCCCACGTATGCCTCGACAACTTGAAGTACGACAGAACAGAAGTTCTGTTCAGACGCCAACGTGTGGCGTTCGGGGGAGCATAGCTAACGCTGCAGGTCCATCTATCATTCTGCGTATATGGCCAGGTGCAGGCGCCGCACAGGATCCTGTAAGTACGCTACCAGGGTACGCATGCGCTGCACTGGCGCGCCATCGTGTAAGTATGTGTAGAGGCCCCGACTGCCATGAACCGCCCACCGTCACGTCCATGTTATTGTGTCGCTCCGTGTGCGACAGACCTCGCGTTTCTCACCCTGGTCCCCGCATCTGTTCACCCCGCTGCTCCGCACCTTTGCCGTCCTTGGCCAACTAACTACAGGACCTGCCAAGCTCCCCCATGCCGACCTCGGAGCCATTTGACACCGAACCGCAATATTCGCCGTAGTCGCCAGCGCGCACCCTGGAGTCCCTCCCGCCGTGCAACGCACGCGCCTCGCAGGACGATACCCATTCTGGCCGTACGTGCTCTTCATCGTGCTCCTGCTCATGAATGATGCGATTCCGCTCGGGCTGGGGCTCGCGGCGACTCTCTTGCAGATAGAGCGTATTGCGATCGGCGGCAAGGTCGAGGCTTTCGGTGGCAGCTTGGCGGTTCTGGAACTCACGAAGGTAAGACTTAGACTGACAGAACCGACTGCGGCGGCGGCCGGGCTATTCCATGCGGCGAGGCTTCGATCTGGACATGAAGAAAAGTGCAGCGGATATATTTGATGAAGCACCAGGTGAAGAGAGGGTGCATGTTGGGCTGCATGAGCGGGCGGATGACCAGGTTGTGTTTGGGACATGACGGGGCGGGAGAGAATGATGATGTGGAGGTATAAAGTCGTTGAATTTTTGTTTCGTTCTGTGTTTGTTGAAAGACGCGTCAATCGAAACAGGTACAGTACTTTCTAGTTGGCGAGTACTGCCCGGTAACTAATTGGTAGCTAGTTTCTGTGTAACTGTAGGCAAACTGTCGGTCAGCGACGGAGTCTCATCGGCACCATGAGCTCGTCATATTCGCAGCACCTGGGAGTCGGACCGACGATGATGTCATGGCAATGAAAGCGGGGTAACGGAGTTCCTAATTTCTTGCTACGGTAACGATGTCGTTGAACATGGCCTACTTACTTCCCGCGCGTGCAGTTGCTCGAACTTCGCGGATGATTGACGTCGATGCATCATCCTTGCTAGCGACAAATGCCGGTTTTTGTCGCTCTCAGATTCACTAATTGATGCAGTGCGCAGTCTTCTTTACTTTTGTCGCGTCTAATCTCCGCCGCTCGATTAGGATGAATCCAAGCGGTCACAAAATACATAAGCAAGCAACTGTTCAGGCCTTCAGGCTCGACTCCATGCACCATAGAATTGCTTGAGCCCGAGCTTCATCTCGTCGCCCACCTTCCTGTACTTAGATGGACTCGTCCCCCTCCATATCTTCAGGCTCTTCAAACGCGCTTCAGCGAGGCAAAGCCTGCACCCATTGCAGGTACGTATCCATCAGGGACTTGATTGTTGCGAGCATTGACGTCTTCATCCAGACGACGGAAGATGGTGAGTGTCCAATGTCGCAGTGGCTGTCGCATTTCCTCCAAGCAGGTACGTTACTAACGACATCTGTCCGGGCAGCGGTGTGATGGCGTCCGACCCGTCTGCAACCAATGCGCCAACGCAAATAAGCATGACGAATGTGCCTACACTGACGTCTCAACACGCAGCAGGACTCAGATCCTTGAAGAGAACATCGCGCTCCTGCAGGCGCGTATCCAGGAGCTGGAGAATCCCGGGAGTGCGCCAGTTTCCGGCCCCGTCGTACAGCTTGACCCTAGCCCTCAGGCTCGCTCCCACCGCTCCCAGTCCTCTGCAGGTTCCGTTTCAGCCCTGTCTCTGAATTCACAGGGACTTCGGCGGACCGTTCTGTCACACTCGTCCGGGGCGTCTGACGGATCCAGTCTTATTGGTACGCATCAATCTTGTACTTTTGAGCTTCGTTCACCACACAGCAGTCTCTTACTACTATTGTGTTTCCTTTTTCAGGTACTTCCTCAGGCTCCCCTCAATCATCGCTCTCAGGCCCCGAACGCATCGACGAACTTCCTGCGAACATCTCTCGGCAGTTGTACGTCTATCGGTTTCTCTACTATCTATATACGATTTATCTATCCCCATGCTAGGTTGGATGCATTCTTTGACCACAGCTCCCAACTCGGCTGGTTCCTCAATACTGCGCGCTTCCGCCATGCTCTTTCGCTCCCCGAAGGCCATACTGGCCGCCCAATATCTGCTCTAGCCAACACAGTCTATCTCTTCGGTGCTGCTAACATGCGTCGAATTACAGGCATTGATGCACCCATCGACACGGGCCTTTATCTTTCGCGCGCTCTAAGCGACCTTGGTCATGCGCTAGACGTCCTGCCGTCGCACAGGGCCGTGCAGGTCATCCAGACGCGCGTCCTACTTGCCCTGTATCACTTTATTATCGGCAAGTTCGCTGAAGGCCGGCATCACTCGGATGCGGCAGCGTCCCTCGTCCTCTCCAGTGGCCTTCACAAGATTCGCTCCACACAGCCCTCGCAAAACGTTTTGAGTTTTGTTGAAATCATAGCATTGACACTTCCTGCGCCCCTGGATCAGATTGAAGAAGGCGAACGCATCAACGCGATGTGGACGGCCTTCACGATATGTCGGTGTTGGGGGGTTGCGTTCGGTGCGCCGACCCTTCTGTCGGATAGCGAGGCTTTGGGCACGCAGATTGATACCCCATGGCCGCTGGACATGGAAACTTACGAAAGGGTACGTCCAAATGGTCCCTATTGGTGTTAAATCGCTTAATGAGGAGCTTCAGGGGCCTATTTTCCCGCATTTCCGCACTAACAGCACTCTGCGCAACTTCCTTGCAGGCACGAATGATAATTGGCCTTGGGAGAATCATTCTCTGCTCGCACAGATGGCCGGTGCTGCTGCACTCTTTGACCGTGCCACATATCTGGCTTCACGCTGGCATCCCGGTACGGCACCTCACCATCTGCCTGACCGCTAAGCACTCACGTCAAGACATTCTACCTTCGTGCAGATACACCCAACATAGAGGCATTCTATGCAGACTTCACATCTGTGGATAGCAGGATAGACGAGTTCCAATCCCAATTGTACTCCTTGCAGAATCTAGCGGACGTCGATTCTGACATCGTTCGAACAATGCACGTAATACACTGCCTCACCAGCGCTGCCTCAATTCAATTGCACTCCGCCCTCGAGCAAGTCAACGTGGAATCACGCAACAAGTGCCTTATGGCCGCAGAAGCGATCGTACAAGCAAATAACAGTGTCCGTGCGCATGAATTTCTCATTATCAATCCGGTTCTAGGGGTAAGCGTCTGAGGCTCTATGCTCGTATCGGGGCTGACTCAGTGCCACTACAGGTCCTATGGGGCGCCGCCTGTCAAGTGTTCATCCGCGAGCTTGTCTTCATGCGTGCCAACCCGGCCGGCGACATGACTCCTCGTCCAGAACGGGAGGCGGAGGTGCGAGCCGCCGTCATGCAGCTCCAGGCCGTAATGGCTGTATTTGCGCCCGCCTGTGCTTTCACTAGTGCGTGTCTCTTACATACACGATTCCGGAAGCTGAAGCGTTCGCTGTGGCAGATGTTCAGCTCCAGAGAGTGCAACGGGAACTGCAGGGACTCTGAGAATATGCTGCCGTAGACGACATCCATCGGATGCACCCTGCGTGTCAGACCTTATCCTTATCGAACGCTGAGCTTTGCATTTTTGCGACTGTCTTACAATGCTCAATATCGTATCTACCCTGAAGCAGGCGCCGATGCCACCTCTGCACGTGTACACCGCCTAACGAGCACTGTCCTGCCCAACGGTCCCATACGCAGTGTCATGGAAGCAATGAGGAATGTGGAGACGAATTTCTGGAGGTTCAAGGAGCTGTCAGTTTTTCTTCGACAGTGTGTAATAACTCTGTACAGGTCGCCCTTCCTGTGTTACCTTACCCCAATTCAGATAATTCAGGCATCTATAAACTGTTCTGAAGACGGGAGATTGCATGTGTTGTCTGCGTATCGGACTTCTGGGAAAAAAAAGCTCGTTGTACGACGGTACGAAGACGGTCCCAATAGCGACATTCTCACCAGATTTATTGCTTCCTCAGTCGGCGCTCCGTATCTCGTATGTAGCTAAAACGCCGATCTTCTGATCCACACGCGACGACGAATCTGTCATATGCGCTGTCCTGTGAGCGGATTGAGTGCACTTCACCGCTTCAATATTTGCGGATACATTTATTGCCATTTGCATAAGTGTTTGCCACAGCCGCGCCGTGTCGAAAGTGTGCGCAGCAGGCCCGTTCAGAAATCTTTTTGTATAGCTAGAACCACGTAGTCTCCCTAAGGCAGAGTAGACGAATCCTCAACCATCGTGCCTCAGGATCGTTTAGAACCACGTAGCGTAGACACAAACTATGTCGCGACCAGCGATTTATTTTGGGTTCTCTGGGGCCCTTTGCGAAACGTTTGGACTGCCCGTCGCATTTCGAACGCTCGGGAGGGAAATATGCAATATCTCGGTGAATAAAATAGCTATCAGCAAACGGAGATAGCGAAACGTCGGTGGGAAGCGGGGGCTACAATTCTGTGAGGTTTCGTGATTTTAGGGGCCCTCCTTGTGTCGCAGTGAGGCGATGTTGCAGGACCACCTAAAAATCTGCATTCCTGCGGGGCATAGCTAGAGTCCCCTGGGCCCACTCCAACGTACTTCTCCATCGCCCCCCACAACCATGCCCAACGCCCCTCATCCGCAGTCATTAGCTGCTTCCATTCCCTAGACTCCCGCCCGTTGTACATCCTGATCCACGCGAGCACACTGACAAGCGCCACATCCGGCCAGCTCGGCTTGTGGCCCATGAAAAAGACTTTGCGTTCGCCATTAGCGTTGAGCCACCCATGGATGCGCGAGAAGCCCTCGAACGCCTTTCTCCACATTGCCTCATGCGTGGACTCGTGCGCGATCTCCGCGAAGGGCATACCGAACTGTGCCTCGCGCGTGCGGCGGAAGTAGTCCTCGCTGCGCGGGGAGAGCGATGTGGAGATGCGGGCGGCGTGCACGGGCAGCAGATGCTGGGTCAGCATCATAGGCAGCATATCGATGAACATCGTCTGAAACGCATCGGTACCCTCCGGGACCAGCGTCACGTCCCCGGGGTACGTCGTGTCGAGGTACTTGGCGATGGCGAAAGATTCGACGACGGAAGCGCCGATCGACGGGTCCTCGATGAGGGGGATCGTGTACATAGGTGCCTGCGTGCTGGTCGGGGGTACGCCATGCTTGATGCAGAAGGCCTCGACGTCACAGTACTCGATCCACCTTGTCTTGTACGACACGCCCTTCATGTTCAACGCGATTCTGCAATGACAAATCGCTAGTTAGAATATCAATATCCGTGGTGTACGAATGTGGAGACATGCCTGGCTTTCCAAAGGTTGGGAGACCAAGTCTGGCCGGACCAGGCATTACTTGGAATGTCGTAAAAGGTGATGGGCTGCGACATGATCCTTGAAGCTTGAAGTCCGTGATAGGTGCTAAAAGTCGGAGGCATTTATACCTATCTGCGCAGCGCGTCGCGAAGACATCATCGCTGCGAGGGTCTGAGTGATACAGGACATGACATATCAAGAAGCGTGGCTAGGTTTCGATATTAGCCGTATTTCACGTATTGGCGGGATGATGGTGGCTACATACCCTTGTGTCGTCCTCGTGAGAGGACGGCGTAGCGCTCGACGTAAACCTATAGCGGAACCAGCAACAGATAGAGAAGCCTACATCCCCCTCTCGCCTCAAAAGGAAGGCGTGTTATACGGTCCGCTTTGGAGACTAAGAGAAGCCATTCAACCCAACCTTTATGATTCCGGATAGCGACAAGATTGTCAAGCGCAGGACTGAAAGAGGTCCAACATAAGCATTATTAGAAGACTTACAGCAGCTTGCGAGCGAGCCAGCGGTGATGGTAGGAGATAAGGAAGGTTATAGCCTGAGGTAGCGGACTTAACCCGGCCGACACGGAGCATGTTCTGCTTAGTGTTCAGCTTGTGCATTGCGCAACGGTGCCGCGTTGACCTTTGCTGCATGAATCAGCAGAGGATACCTCACGAGTTTGATACTCTGTTTGAATTCGCGATCAGTCTCGGATTGTTGATTGCCGCAAGTTGCCAATGTGGAATATTGTGTCTCAATAGACAGAACGATTGTCTTCTGTCTGAGGTCAGCTACGGAGACTAGAAGATTGTGTGATCATTGCGGCCGAGGCTCAGCGGTTGGCTGAGAACGAACTGAGTTTGAACAGTCTCAGCCAATGCGCCGGGCCATCGCGCACCATCGCGCGCCGTCCTCGACCGTGCGTGAATCTCGTTGATTCTGTGCTCTCTCTTCCTGTTCGAACACGTTCTGTAAGTCAAGAAGCTTGAAGGTGACTCGTTTCTTGTTGAAATTGGCTTTCTATAGAACGTCTGGTATGCTCGGTAGACAGCTAATTGTCGCCGCCTTTCAATCTTTCCGACTCTTGGCAAATGGCCCCAGACGAGTAGACGCGAGGCGCGATGGTTGAGCAAGCGTTTACTCTGCCTCTGGGAGATTAGGCAAGTGACCTACATATAGTATTCCCATTCGGATCTGTCATTTCTACCCGCAGCTATGCCTTGGATTCGAGCAAGTTCTGTCACTACTGTAGTAATTCACGGTCCGTGAACTTTCCATCATGAGTGACGGGACTTGGTCCAAGGACACATGTTTCCCTCCTTGTTCTCACACGACTGAGTATATATATGTCATTGATGACTATAATTCACACAATACTCATGACGACGTTGAATTGCAGTATTTCCAGCCTCCACCGAGCGGCGCAGGTGCACTCGGGGGTATCGACAGGGTATCGACGTCACCAAGGCGTCACACTGCTTGTGATCGGAGTCCAGGGTGCCGAATGTAGTACCAAGAGACTTGGACCATTCTACGTGCTTCACCCTTCGAGACGAGACCAATGCCAGATAGGCGAAGTAAATAAACCGAGTGTCGCTGCTATGCAGCGTTTCACTCCAGCCGGACATATTAGAAGGGCGCCAGTTCCCATTATATTCGTGCACAAATATCGCGGCGCTCGTCTCATTCATTGCCGAGGCTGGCCCTTCAGCTGCTGAATCCTGAAACACTGCCCTCTTCTAAAGCTCTAAAGTAGCTAGTTCGTCCTTCGTTTTTATTCTCTCTAACTACCGCTCCAAATCATGCAGTTCACCACCGCCTTTATGTGCTTCTGAACGTCATCCTTGTCGCCTTCAGCATCTGTGGAGACGTCCAGGCCATTCCCACTGCTCTGGATACTCAGCGGCCACTGAATGGCTCGCTGGTAGAGTGAGATGCTCTTGACCTCTTGTAAGTCAACTTTTGTGCACTGTTGTAAAAATGTTAGTGGCTAACCCCTCCGCAGCAATATCATCGCGTATGCTCCCGAGCCGCGCAATGTACCCCTCCTAGCCTTCCAAGATTTGGGACAGGACGCTGGTTATTCATGGGTATCAAGTTAGGCGCTCAGCCTCAAGTCACTGTCACGCTGGTGGACACCAGCTCAAACACATTCTGGGTGGTTTCAGAGACGTCTCCTCACAAGATTGCGCCGCAGTACCTTATTTTTCTTATTTTTCTGGGACTGAACATGCTACGATAGGGAAACAAAGAGGTCTCGGACCGAAGTCTTCTGATACATTCAAGGACTTGGAGAAATTCTTGGATATCAAGTATGGAGACGGCAGCACGGTCCCAGGAACGGTTGCTCAAGACCACGAAAGTCAGCGTCTTGGAACGCATCCAGGACTTCCACATCGGCAGTGGCGAGGAGCTGACAGGGCAACTGGCCGCGTCTTCTTTGGTGGGTGTCGCTGGCTTTAGCAACGGCGTGAGTCTTGCATGCTCTTGTCGAGCTGTATAGGTTATCCTGACAGTCTCTTGGTCAAAAAATTGGAGGCCCGACACGTACGGGAGGGATCACGCTCCTCGAGGGCCCAACGGAATCGAAGCTGATCCCGCAGAACGTGGTGACCGTCACGCTAGGACGTGATGTGGACGGCGCTGCAGGGAGGGGCCAGATAACCCTTGGCGGGTCCAACACCGGCAAGTATGGGACAAACGCAGACAAGCTCGTCAAGGTCTGCAACCGGGGGGAGATAGGACTCTGGCAGCTCACAAGCTCACATTCACGAATGCAAAGGTGTCTGGGCACGCCGTCCGAATGAGCTGCAATGCCATCGCCGACACTGGCAACAACTGTGTTTTGACCATGAAGGGCGACGTCCAATTCTTCCATGCATTCCCAGGTGCATTCAAGTGCGAAGAGGGAATATTCGGTCTCCTGTTCGATCCTACAAAGATCCCATAGACATTGTTCATGGTCGGCTCAGTGGAGTTAGCGATCAATCCTGTGGATATTATTGGGCCGAAGATCGAAGTTGAGGGGGTCAACGACCTCCGCTATTCTAATATCCAGAACAGCGACAAGATGATGTAGAGCTTGAGCATTCCCTTCATGAAGACCATCTATCACATTCTCGACACGGATGCGAATGAGATTTTGCTGGCAAAGTTGAAGTTAGCTGCTGGTAGGGTCCTGTCAGGAGCTGAAGATGTGTGGGTGTATGATCGTGATTTTTTTCCAGTCAGTAGTTGTCATAATGTAATAGTAATAGAGGATGTTGATGGAAATCACAATCTTATTAGTATGGATTGACTTGCGAACTAAGACCAATGGCTAATGCTGACCACATGCAGGGAGAGCATGAGAGGGAGCATCATGGTGCCGACCTTGACCTTGGACTTAAAATTTGTCCATCTTCATTTTGAGTTGACACGTTGACTCCTAAACTGCACATCGTCTCCATACCCGAGACATTGTTTGGAAGCATTTTTTCCTAGAAGATGACTCGACTTTGCTAGATCATGATAGTCATCGCAATGACAGGACATGAAGGACATGCCAGTGTGTACCGAGCATTTATTGCCATTTGCAGCGAAGTTGGTGCCGTCATTTTTGACATGTTGTGCGATCTTTCACATCAAATCTTCCGGTCACCGTAGCTCCTCAAAGAGCTGTCCGATTGACACGAAAAAAATTGTGCTGTACTCGCCTTGATGAGTACTTGTGCACCCCAGCTTTATTTGGGTGATTTGGTGCACACAATAAATAGTGAATAAATCAGCCTTTCTGTACCTTGTGGGCCTTGTACAGGCAAAAATAAGACATTATAAAACAAACGAAAGCCATAAAAGGGTACTGCAGAGTCCAAAGACGTGCACCCCAGCATCAATTTGGTGAAAAATGATGCAAAAATGACAGAGATATGAACTTCACAGCGGGGCCTGCTATTGCCCTGCGGCTGTGGCTGTGCTGAACGTGTGGCTTTCTTCTTTCCACTATACGACTCAAAACTCGAGCTATTCCCACCATCTTTACTCTCTTCTCTTCTATTTGATGATGGGTGCAAGGTGTGGCTGACTCACTAAGCCATGCAAGGGCAGCGCTACAGGCACTCGCAAGGTCAAGAAATCCCAAGACGCTGATCCTCACACCTCAGCCCGAGTCCTTCCTCGGCCTGTCACTCGTACTTCCCAGGTCAGCACATCTGATGAGCAGAACAAGCACAATGAGTGAGCCTTCGACAAGCTCTTCTCTCAGGTGACTGGTCTATCAGAGGAGGAGGCTGAGGATGAGGAGGAGAGTCTTGAGGGTGATGGGGATGAGAGCGAGGAGTTGGATGAGTTGGATCCGAGCAGTGATCAGGCCCTCAATAGTGATGGTGCATCATGTTCTGATCTTTATCCCACTTCTAGACTAATGCTGGGATGGTGATAGATCTGATTCTGCCTTCTGATGCTGCTGTCAAGAAACTTCCCCACTTTGATGTTCCCATTGAAGTTTCATATCAGAGCGCCACCCGTCATCTCACTGGCATCACTTCATTGACTCCCTTTGATGATGTTCTCAAGCAGATCACTGCTAAGATGTTGGTCTCTGTCCTCTTGCTCTCAGGTTCAATTGGATACATCCCCTCTTATAAACCAAAGTCCCCAAAGCCAGTTCCGAAGCTTTTTGAGGATGAGGAGAGTTGGGAGATGCTTCTTGCAGATGTCCATGACTATATCAAGGGTTGTCGGGCAAAGGCAAAGGGAAAAGGTGTTGTCAAGCCCTTTTTGATTCCGATTGTTGACATCTCAGCTCATGCTGATTGTTACGAGATGCCCTGGGAAAGCGGCTCGTAAGCTAGAACTGTATATATACCGTGTGCCAGATGTCAAGCCAGACTTGACATTGTGCCCTTTTAGCGTAAAGGTTCTGATGCACGGCACACTGCATTAGGTAATTCCTAACACTGATGGAAAAAAGGTATGTGCTATGATACATGATATGAATGATGCTGATTAGAGTAAAGCCTAAGTCTGCCAAGAAGACCAAGGACTCAGAAATCACTCCAGCTCTGAGTGGCCCTGAAGTGCGCAAGCTCGATTGGACTTGCAAGATTGAGAAGCATCATTATTGCGAGCAGCATTCATCTGAAAAAAGTAAACTCTACATAGCTCAGTGTTAGACTATGTGTCCTATTAGAGTCCTATCAGGCCTATGTAGCCACCCCTCTCAACTATGTAGAGCTATGACATATATCATAGCTTATCATACCGTCCATAGCAGTAGGTGAGAGCTATATACTGCTATATACTTCTGATGGCTTGCTATGGCTGCTATATAAGCCTATAGGCTTCCTATGCTCACTATGAGCACTACAACAAGTCAGCTAGATCATAAAGCTATCCTGATTTTGTACATCTAGTGCCAAAAAAAAATCATTTTATTACTATATCACACTACAGGTAATACAATCATAACTATGTGGC
>SFCI01000476.1:0-20498 GCA_004681135.1 Hericium alpestre | reverse complement strand
GCTGTCCCGCCATCAGCAGTCAACGCCAACGCCAAGCGAAAGAAAGCGCACGCACAGGCCGACGTTGTCCAGGATCGTCGCGAGCTGCAGCACCTGCCCCACCATCGTGATGTTCCCGCTGCCGGAGCGCCGTCAGCCGCGCGCAGAGATAAGGAGAGAAAGCACGCACCCCTTGACGAAGATATCCTGGTGCCGCACGATCGCATCGCACACGCTGTCCGCCTGGTCCTCGGGACCCCCCGTGCTGAGGATGAGATCGCGGGCGACGATCGCGCCCTTGAACTCGAAGCTCATCTTCGTGCTCGCGAGGAAGCGCTCCGCGGTGCCGATGTCGTGCAGCAGGCACGCGAGGTAGTACGTCTCGCGGTCGTACGCCCATGCGGGGAAGTGCGTTTTCACGAGCGCGGTGCCTAGCGCGGCGTCAGCAAGGCCGGGAGGGGGGAGGGGAGGAGGCGCACCGTAGATATACACGCGGTTGCTGTGGTTGTATGTCTTCTCGTCGAGCTCTTTCTGCGGGACGTCGTGTCAGCGCGGGTCGGCACGAAGGGGGCTCGCGCGGACTTTGGCGAAGGCCTTCACCTCGCGCACGAGCTTCGAGTCGGGGAAGGGGAAGTCGTCGATCGTGAAGGGGTCCTGCTTCGGATGGGGCCCCGACGCGGTGGGGTGGTCCTTGAACAGGACATCTGTATCGCGCGGGACCGCCGTGAAGCCATAGAACGTCGTGTTGTGGTCTGTCATTGCGTTGTGTGTCGGGACCAGGTTAGCAGAGAGCCGTGCAATCGAGCAGCAGCCGTGCTTTATGCGAGCGACGATATGCCGCCGGCGGGATTCAGAGGCCTCCTATCCTGAGAGGCGCAATTCACATCTGCAGTCAGCGCGAGTAAGCAGTTGGTCCCATGCACGCAGAGGAGCTTCTTCCTGGCGCGAAGCGCCACGAGCTCCGTCAGCACGCAGGAGCGCGCAGTAAGAAAGCGTTAGCATCGTCGAGAACGACTCGTCTCGCGCAGCTTCGCCGGCGCTATCGGCGTATAGCGGATGGTCGATTTGTTAGCTTTTGAGTCAGCTTAGGGAGAGGGTGCTCACGAGACCGGCCAATCTGACATCGAGCCCGAGGTGCACCACATTGCAGTGGTCATTTTCGTCGGACAGATGGCGAGCAGCATCGTCCGAAAGAAAACCGGCTACTATTATCTGTACAATGTTACATTGAAAGGCAAGCCTACTTTACGATAGAATGCCAACTTTCAACATCGACCTGATGATGGTTTATTCATTCCAAGATCCAGAGACTTTCGCAGGAGCTGCCATTATAAGCGAAATTTCCCCAGACAAGCTGGGAACTGCAATTGTAATACCAATAAGAATCGAGTTGTATACTGCACAAAGAATGGACAGGCCAGCAACTATGCACCGTATGCTATACTAAAATGTAGCCAGCGACATCACATATAGCACAACACCACCAGCGTACGCCACGTGCACGATGCCGTACGAGCGTAGATAGATATTCTCCTCGCGGGTATAAGTGAGAAAGAAATAGCAATAACCAGGAAAAAGACAGAGTGATGGATGGAGCAAGCCAGGTGGTGAAGAAGCCTGGACGAAAAGACAAAAATCCTGTTTCTACATCTCCGCCTCTCCAATTCCTCCGACACTGCGACCGAACTGGCGGGCGCTTAGAGAGCAACGAACGCGGCGGCGAGCGCGCCGAGGGCGGTGCCGGCCATCAGGACCTTGCTGTCGACGGCACGGGGTGCACCGCTGAGGAGACCGCCCGAGAGACCTCCGCCGGCGCCGGGGGCAGCAGCCTGGGCGGGGCCCGCGAGGAAGTCGGCACCGCAGGTGGAGTTGACAGCGTTGTAGAGGTCGGTCTGGCCCTTGAGCAGGACGCTGTTGGACAGACCGGGGCCGTAAGGGACGTTGGACTCGAACTGCATGTACGAGGTCAAGACGGAGCGTGAGCAGGAGCTGCACAGCTTGGACGAAGAGTCGCTCGGGGAGAGGCCGAGGAAGAGGATGCCCTTGTTGTTGTACTCCTCTGCGTTGGGGATGAACGCGTACTGCGGGGCGGAGTCGCGGCGCGCGAGGGTCTGCTCGGGGACCGCACGCTTGGAGGTCGCGTTGGAGTCGAGGGCGGTGACGCAGTAGGCGCCGCTGTCACTCTTGGCGCAAATGGACTGCCAGAGTGGCTCGAGGGAGTAGAGCGTGTCGTAGGTCTGGATCAGGTCCGTGTTCGGCGACGACGTGAGTTCAGGCGTGCAAGCCGAGTAGAAGTCCGACAGGATGCCGCGGATGGTGCTCTCTGGGCAGGAGTTGGACGAGGCGCAGATGTTGTTGAGCGCACTCTGGATGGTGGAGGTGGAGGGGTTCGTCGTGTTGGAGCCGGGAGCGAAGTCAGCAGACGCCGTGACGAGAGGCGCGGTGCAGGCAGACAGGGACGAGTCCGAGTTGAGGGTGTTGAGGTACGACGCGCATCCGCTGCTGACGCCGGTGGGGATGAGGGGGTTCGCGGTCGACGTCGACGACCCGCCAGACGCCTGTTGGAGAAAGAAAACATCGGTCAGATCGTCTCGTCGCTGGAGCGCCGACATGGAGAAAACTCACGGATGACTGGGCGTAGGCGGCAGTTGCGAGGAAAGAGACGATAGCGATTGACTTCATTGTGAAGATGTGAGTTGGTATGGCTAAAGAATGTGGTTTATGTAGAAACGACGACGACGAGACGAAGGGCCGTGCACGGCGTGTAGGAGGCGTTGCAAAGGCGTGGGGGGAAGAAAGAAAACAGGCGACCAACGCCCTTTTGTCTCCTGGGTAACATCTTCCCACGCTCACGCTGCCGGCCAAAACTCTCCGTCAACCCCCATCACACCGCCATGCGTACTGCCTGATCTTATTGCTTTCCCTGCCGTATCAACAGTGCGATGGTGGTTTCAAAAAATGAAGTGCTCAAGCATTGGCCACCAATTTTCGTCATGCTTTTTGGATTCAAGAAACCGTCCAAGACAGCGTACGGCAAGTCCGCATGATGACGTCCACTTGATACGCGCCCCCCATTCACTGGGAGGTCGAGACCGCCGACATTTAGGCGTTTCCGGCGCTGTTTTGCATCGATCAGCCAGAGCTTTTGTCAGCCGTTTGGCTCTGGCAGATCCGACGCCGCGAATCAGGTCCACACAGGAGGTCCACCCGTGGACAGTGCTTTCGTTCGCAGAATAACCAGTGCGTTCAACGTCCCGCCGGGTGCAGGCTTGAGCGCATCATCCAAACATCAACGCATGACAGGCATCAATGACTACGATCACAGTCAGTATGCAGCGACAGGAACGTCACCTTCCCAAACCGCCTGCGCCGTTGCTATGGCATGAATGGCTTGTTCATCATCTGTCCGTCTCGCAGTTGCAGTGCAGCATTGACAGGGTGAGACTGTTCTTCAACATCGAGTTAACATCATGTGAGGGCTGGCGACATGGCTGGACGTCAGCCATGGACTGACAAGTGGTCAGCGAAACAACTCACTATACGGTTGGTGCATGCACAAGCTTGCCCTTTTATGGCCATGATAGACCCACCTGCGGGTATTCGTGAGCATGTATGGTAGCAGTATATGCGTCCAAAGTTACCTCATTTATTGCAGTTCGCGCAGACTAAAAAATCTGCGGAAGATTCCCCCACAGCATGGTCCTCAGTTCCGCTGTCGTATCCTCCATGGCCTCCCAGCATCTCGGACACAGATCCAGCCCCTCCACACTATTTCTCCACCCAAAATGTGCAGGCCGGAGCAAGTTGAGCCTGTCCGCCGCACCGTCGCACCAGCCGCGGCTGCACTGGAAATCCGCCTCGATCTTCCCTCACGCGCCTACCCACTTCTTTTATGAAAGGTGATCTTAAAGGCCTTGGCGAGTGCTGTCAAGTCAATTATTAATTGAACGGACATTCAATTTGCGCCAAACGCGTCGATTTGCGGACCCATCAACTTTGCAGGGACACGTTCAACTTGAGCGCGACCCGGCATTCGGCAATACCCGAGCCCTGTGGGGTCGGCGGGTTGCTCAACGTCAACACCTTGTCAACAGCAGTCGACAGTTAGAGCTGCAGTTCCGAGGACTCCAGCCTTCTCAACCCTCCCTCAAAAGCGTTGTATAAGTGATTAAATAGCTTTTCACCAAGTCAGAAATGAAGACTAGGCCGTTACATCATTTTCTGCTATTGACATATATATATTAGTTCAAGCCAACTCAGACATTCACATCGTGAAGCTACACTGCCGAATGGCAATAAATAAAGAATGGGTCTGTAAGAATAGTCAGAAATGAAGTCCAATGAAGCAGACATGAAACGTACGATATCGCGATTTACACCCTACACGCCCGCTTCAGCGGTTTGCTTGGCCAGACCGAAGATTTCTGGGAGCCGCTCCCAGAATGCAAGCCTTAGTCCCCTTATCTTCGACTCCAGCCCTAATCTGCACAGTGGACATATCTTCCGCTCCTTCTCTTTCTTGTCCCATGTCGCAGGGAGAAGTAAGAAAAGTATATCCTCGTCGCTCCTGCGGGAGTCTAACGCCGCTGAACAAGTCTGGAAAATGTCCTTCAAACATTCATGGCTATCTTTCGTGCATAGGCGATTGTCCGGAACCGGATGGTTGGGGTTCCAGTCCAGGTTAAACAGCAGATGCCTCAAGACACGGAGTGCTTGCTCACGACCGCGTAGAATGAGGAGGAGCTCATCTCCCTGAAGAAGACTCCATCTCGCAGTCCGACCTCCATCCATAAGTATACCATTAGGGTCATCATTATGTAGAATGTCCCGATCAAACGAAATTGGTATGCGCATGAGGTGGTAGAACACCGCCGGGAGAATGCTTAGAATGTCGAAGTCGCGCGCGAGACGCAAGGCAGAGGCTGGTTCGGGGAAGATATCGTCGACGAAGGGCAAGTCTGCATGCAGGTAAACGCTGCGTCGGTAGGCAACAGCACTCTCGAGCTCGTCCCATTTGTCAAGAGTCTGCGGCCAGTCCGCCTCAAGGCGGTCTACTGTGACTTGGCGCAGATGGGCTATTTCGTATTTCGTCGACAGTGCGAGCACCGGCCTTGCAATGGAGGGCGTATGGGGACTAAAATGGACTAGAACGAACGGTCTACAAGAATCGGTCATCTTATCGAGTACTATAAAGACGAGCGGCTTACGGCTTGCAATATAGGGCTTCAAGGAGCTTCTGCAGATCTTCGGCAGGGTCGGGCATGCGCACGAGCGGAACTCCGTCGTACGCCTCGCTTGCGGTCTCTGCATCGGGCAAGGAGAACATGTCGGCGAAGACAGGGGAATGTGCCGCCATGACCGACTTGTGCACTTTGAATACGACGCTGCCCGTGTTGTTCGCCAAATTGGCAGCCAAGACGATGTTTCCGTCATCAAAATACAACGTGTCACGGCGTGTGAAGATGGTGTCTGGATTCATCTTCTCTTTGGAGAGTGATTATGAGCTTCGCTTTACTGCGAACACAGAGACGCACCTTTAGTAGGCTTTACAGAGGTTACCTTGGAGAGTTGGACGAAACCGCAGTTCGTGAACACGGTGTCAACGCATGGCGATGCCGCAAAATTTATTGACAGCGGCAGATGCCGTGTCCTATCATTCGACAACGTGGTTCACCTATCCTGCAGACACTAACTTGCCTTCTAGGACCTTGAGCTTGCTAGCTTGGTTCAAGTTCTAGTCCTTACGCTGTAGCTGATCTCCTCACCCAGAAGGCCATCGAGTGTTACAGGTTGCCTTCATCATTGTGCTCACCCAAGCGTAGCTAGCGCTCAACTTTGCTATCCGGACCGCCGTTACCGGGGGCAACTGCTTCAAGACCTGATATTGATATATCCCTCCATAGGGCTAGTACTTGCTACAGACGTCGGCACATCGCAACATAATACATGTACCGTCGGGGTGCCGGATGGGAACTTTCAATATGAAGCTGCTTTTCGCGCATCCACCGTTTTTTTTGCGAGGCTCTGCCATGCCATCCTTCTTGCATCCACCAAAAAAGGAGGGTGATCCCTAATTTGCAAGGGCTTTACGAGGAAGGTTTACGGCCCATAAATTCACTGCATCAAGCTCACCTGATAAACTTGCATTATCGCGTGCATATTATAAGATGTGACTGAATGAGCATGTATCTACGAAAGACATCAGCGAAGTCCAGCTTGACCAATTAAGAAACGTACTGAGCTTTGAACGTTACATATCCGGTTCCATTTCCTCCGCCAAACCAAAGATTTGTGGTAGTAGGTCCCATAGTGCTCGCCTGACTCCCTCTACTTCGTTCACTATCTTGGATTTGCATTCAGAACACATGTTCCACTTCGCCTTCTCTTTAGCCCAACTCTCAGGAAGAAGTAAGGTGAATATATCGTCGGAGTTTTCATGAGATTGCAGAGCCGTCTCGCAATCCTCCTTCAGATCCCCAATGCCTTTGTAGCTGTCTTCTATGCTGCATCGGTCAGGATCAGGATGTTCTGCATTTACGCTGATGGCATCCACCGCCTCGCCGAAGACGACCAGGAACTCATGGCGACCACGGAGCATGATCAAGAGTTCCTCGGCACGAAGAAGGCCCAATTTCGCAGTGCGCGCTCCGCACAGTGGTGCCGAGTCTATTTCACCTCGTGGGCTCTCCTCGTGAAGCGGATCCCAGTCATTCGTTATTGGTACACGCAGAAGGTGATAGAAGGCCACCGGGAGAATTTTTGGAATGTTAAAGTCACGCGCGAGACATATCGCAGAGGCTGGTTCGGGAAAGAAATCGTCGATAAACGGCGATGGAATGCGACCCGGGCCTATGTGGTATTTACGCCAGATTGAAATGGTATACTGGAGCTCGTCCCATTGGTCGAGGGTAAGCGGCCAGTCTGCTTCAAGACGGTCGACTATGAGCGTGCGCAGATGGGCTATTTCGTACTTGGTTGACAAGGCGAGCACCGGCCTAGCGATGGTGGGATTATGGGGGCTGAACGGGACTAAGGTTAATGACCTGTATGAGTTAATGAGGTTTTAAGTTCATCGGATACTTGGTTTGAGGAACATACGGGCTACAATACAGAGCTTCAAGGAGCTTCTCCAGGTCTTCAGCAACATCAGGCATGCGGACCAGCGGAACTCCATCGTATGTCTCGGAGACTGCATCAGAATTGGGCAAGGAGAACATGTCGGCGAAAACAGGGGAATGTTTCGCCATGACCGACTTATGTACTCTGAAGACAACACTCCCTGTGTTGTCCGCCGAAGGGGCGCCTAGGACGACATTTCCATCGTCAAGATACAATGCGTCATGGCGTCTGACAGGACACATCTCTAACCCCATATGTTTCTGTCAGAGATATGATGAGCTTATGTTTGCTGTGAACACAGAAACGCACTTTCAGTCTAGGATCGCGTCGGGGAGTTGGGTGAGAGCGCAATTTGCGAAGAACGCGTCGCGACGCGTCCAGGATCAGACCGGCAATTGCCGTCGCCCACATTCAGCAGGGCGGCAAGGTTTTGCTACAGACTGCCAGAGCTTGCTGTTTTCGACTTGGATTGGACACCTTGCCGCGGACATCCCGCCGCGTCTGTCACGTCGAAGTGCTCTGGCGGGTTCTCCGAAAGTCATCACGTATCGACGATCAGCTCCGCCATGAAGCTCGCGCACGCCATCCTGGAGCCGTAGGCTGCCCGTCGCGTCCTCCTTCGCGCGACGTGCGGAACATGTAGTAGAACGCGGCGGGAAGGACGCGTGGGATGCCGAGCTCCCACCGTGGCCGCAGGTTCGGGAAAGAGGTCGTCGAGGTAGAACGCGCGGTGCGGCGATTCGGAGGCCTTCTGCAGCGCGTGCGCGCGGATTGTCTCCTCGAGCTCGTCCCACTTGTGCAGGGTTAGCAGCCGGTCGGCCTCGAGGCGCTCGACGAGGAGCTGTTGGAGCTGCGTGATCTCGTATTCGAGCGCGCGAGGACGGGGCGGGCGAGGGAGGGGGTGTCGGGGATGAAGGGAACGAGCGCGAACGGTCTGGTGGGGCATGAGACCTGCTGGGACGATAGTGGGTTTTGNGTGCGGGTACTTGCGGCTGGCAGTACAATGCTAGACTCGGTCAGCCCTCCTCTAAACGCCGGATGGGGTCTTGGTATGAGACTACCTCTCGCCTCTGTATGCTCATCTCTTTCTGCCGTTTCTCAATGGATATGTCCCAAACTCGACATATGCTTTCTCATAGGATGATAACACCACTTTATGTCCCCAGGACTGTGAAATATGTCATATTTGCTTAGCTATTTCATGTTTACGCCTAAGAACATCTGCTACTTGTAGCCACCCCGGATCGAAAATCCAACCGTTTTTTTATGAAACTTTATCAGAACATTCAAAATGCCTATCATGAACTATTGACAAAAATTTGGAAGAAATGAGTGCAATGTGCCCGAGATATCAAGTTTGATTCGAGGAGTGGGTGTTTTCCGAGGAGTGGGTCACGCCTGTACGCGCGAGCATGCGCGTGAGCTGAGGAGAGAAATAATTCAACATTGCATCTACAGTATGTACTGCTAAGGTATCGTATGACATGCGCATGCGAAAGAAATATTGCTTATAAATTACAAAAATTGCAGATAGACAATAGTGTTAAGAGATTATAGACATCCATCCAATGACCGAGTCCCGAAATTGAACACCACGTCCACAATTTCTGGTCACGCACGCAGGAGAGCCCTCTTCGTCTCCTCGCCAGCTTTGCGGCCGTTCGTCGATGCTCGAGTCTGTGAGGCAGCGCCTAAGTTGCCGCTTCTTGCTGACGCTCGGCTGGTGGTAGCAGCCGCGCTGTTTGCAGCTGCGACGGCGCGCAGGAGATTTCCTGCGCTTGGCCGCTTCACACGAGCGACAGGCATGCTGGCTTTGTTGTCGTTCATGCTGGCGGCAGCGGCCCCCACCTTCTCCCGATCTATCCGTTTCAAAAATGGGCTGGGAAGGTTCTCCTCGTCTGCAAGGTCCCACACCGGGGCAGGCGCAGAGGCAGACCGTGTCGTCTGCGGGCGTTCCGTCGTCGTCGAACTGGCCGCTGATGAGGATGATTTCGAGTCTTCTCCACTTGAAGTGCTCGACGACGCAGTAGGGGCTGTGTTTCCTCGTAAATTCGGCCGAGACGCAAGGGTCGAAGGTCGTCTGAGTCTTGTGCCAGTCGCTGGTTTCTGGCTCTGGGAATCGCTTGACGCAGTTGATCTCGAGGCTGGAGCTGATTGCTCGACAGCCCCAGGCCTGCCCTTCTGCTTCAAAGGCGACGGGGGTGGTGCCTTGTTCTCGGCCTCATCGCCGCTGTCGTCGTCAAAGTTGAATATCTTGGCGAAGCCTAGATCACTGGCCTTGGGCGTCTCTATAAACAGGTTGGCGAACTCTGCAGGCGTAGGCGTTGCGAGCGGCTCGCCCGTCTCGGTCAGAATGACGCCCTTCATGGCTGAAGCCACCGGGAATGCGGTCTTGGATATGTTCCGATTGACGGGTGTCTCATAGGCCGGTCGGCGGATGCGAGGAGGCGTCTGTTCACGAAGATCCTTAGTGAGTTCCTGGAGAGGCGCCATGATGTTGTGGACGTCTTCAAGAGGAGCTTTCTCTCTCTTGCCAGGTGCTACATCGATGTGAGATACCGACCAGGCTGAAGAAAGGGGAAGAAACCTACGCTTCTTCTGCGCATCTTCAATGCTTTTCATCCTCTTCTCCACATCCTCCTTTGTCTTCCGTAATTTCTCCCATTCGCCTCTCCACCGTTCTTCTGCCTCGCGCTCGCACTCCTCCCGTAGTTCCTGCTCCCGCCGTCTCCAAGCCTCCTCGACCTCAGCCTCTCGTCTCCTTACCGCCTCCATAATCTCGTCTTCGCGCTTCTGCATCGCCTGCGCAACCTCCTCCTCACGCTTCAGAACCGCCATTCGCAGCTCATCCTCGCGCTTCGCAATGGCTTGATGGATCTGCACAGCCACCGAAGACTGGATCTCCGCCATCTGCGCCCTCAGAGCTGCAATCTCCGCGTCCTTCTGGGCCAGCCCGCCCTGCATAGATTCCCGAGCCACCAGATTTGCTTCACGTGCGAGTAACTCTCGCTCTTTCTCAAGCAGCGCCGTCTTGTGGGACTTGACTGTCGTCAGCCTGAAACACCGTGTCAGTCAACCGCCCAGAGAATGTGAGACTTTATCACGGACATCTTCTGGGTTTCTGAGACCTTGAAGCACAGCTCGAGGCGTTCGTGCTGTAATAATTGTGCAGCGGACGGCCTCATGGCCGGCTTCGGAGTGTCAGTGCGCATTGGACAACCGAGCAATGTGCGATTCTTACGTTCAAATTTAACATGGCCTTGATGACGCTGGATAGCTGTTGACTGTATCCTCGCGGCAAAGGCGGTATGCGACCATTGCTGTGAAGATGCTTGTCAGCAACAGGAAGTAGATCGGTGATGGAAAGACCTCACCGAATAAAAATGCTGAGCTCGGAATGCGTCTTCGCTTCGTGGAACGGTGGCTTCAACGCGCACAGTTCGTAGATGAGGCATCCAAGTGACCAAATGTCAGACTTGGAATCGTAAGCTTTCTCCTGCATCAGCTCAGGAGACATGTAATACGGCGTCTAGAAGGGGATCGCTTTATCATGGGCCATGAATATTGAAGCAAGGTACGTACGCCAACATAGGTATTTGCGAAGCTTGCTTGCGCAAGAGCCTTCGAAAGACCAAAGTCGCCCAATTTTACAGTGTTGTTCTCGTCCAAAAATACTATGTCAATAGTTCAACACGCCGTACTGAATGCGACAAGAAAGAAACGCACCATTATCGGGCTTCAGATCGCGATGGAGGATCTGCGCTCTTCTCTCCCTTCCTTCGCCGTCCGACCCATTGCTTCCTGACCTCGAGTGCCCGTTCGGATGATGGCAGTGGTGGAGCGCGAGCAGAATCTGCATGAAATAGTTCCAGATCGTGTCTTCTGGAATGGGTCGGTTGTGTTTCTGCGCAAGCTTGATCACAGTCGAGAGATCTCCTCCACCACAGTACTCCATGAGGATATACAGAATGCCTGCATCGCGGTCGACGTGTCTGTCATGATAGCGGACGATATGCTCCTGGTTTAATTCCTTAAGAATATTTCTGACAACCTCTCTGGTAAGTGGCATCAACCAGCACTGAGCAAGAGGTTACTCACACTTCAGCTACTATCTGCTTCCTATCTCTCTCGCTCATCCGCTCGAAATTCAGTTCCTTGCGTGCAAGGATCTGAAGGCACAGTTAGAATCGGAGAGCGGGATGAACAAGTAGCTACGCACGACGCCATCCGATTTTCGTCTCACTTTTCGTATGATACCAAAGGACCCGTTGCCTATGATATCGAGGGGTTCGTACAGGTCCAGGAAGGACGACATGATGTGCTGGACAAGCCGTTGCTCTTGCAGAATCAGAGAGATACAAACTTCGACCAGGATAGAGAAGACACAAAGCGTCAAGAGCAGACCGGAGGGAAAGCGAGGAAGTACAAGCTGCGAAGCAAGCTTACAATTGCAAAGGAAGTGACGAAATCATGGTCAAGATGCTGGCGAAGACGACCGCCAGTTTGAACAGAAACGCGACGCGGTCACGTGGAATCATGTCACAGTTCGCAGGCGCGTACCGCGTCCCTCCGTCGATATTGTTCAGAGTGATGTAGCTGTGGCATTGGCAGATTAAATTGATATGTACATTATCTAGGTAATACGGTACAGTATTAGTTACTAAGGTGGAAGGCCTATCAATACATCTTTAGGTAAAGGTATTGGATAAAAGTCGGATCACAACCTGTACCCTGTACCGCAGCACCATGGTCCTCAGCGAATAGCACGAAAAAAAGAAAAACGACGAGTAGGAACTAAAACAGACCACATACATTCTAAATGGCGGTATGGGAAACTTGAAACGACTGGCTCGATTAGAGCGCTGGTCACAGACCAAGGCGCTCCTGCTGCACTTTGCTAAGCTGGTACCCTAGGACGGCACGACTCCTAAGCATGGCGGACTCCGAGAGCGAAATATTGACGACGAACCGATGAGGGCACAGACAGGCGCAAAAATCGCCATGACTGCCTCCAGCTGGTCGAGAGACGACCGCAATTCCGCGTCCTGCTCGGCAGACACCGGTCCCGCCTGGAGTGGATACGACCGCAGCGCTACCAACTCCCGGATGAAGACCTGGCATGCAGCGGCCCAGAGTATCTGTGAGAAGTAACTTATATCAGAGACGTCCTTGATGACAGGTTTCGAGACTCAAGTACTCACCCCTAGGATAGGATTCACGACGGAGAACTCGTATGCACGCGCCGCAGCGTTCGCGCGTACAATCGCGCGAGCGGCATCCAAGCACTTGAGGCGCGACGCGGCGTTCTGTTGAGCAAAGGCCGCATGGAGCTGGATCGATGCCGCGTTGGCCAAGCAATGGATAGTGTGCACGGTGCGCACGACGTCCGCCGCGACGTGCTCCAAGTTGTCGAGGGGATATAGCTGGGTCTTGAATTCCTCTATTCGCTGGTCCATGGAGACGAAGTTGGTGTAGAAGGTGTTCACGTTGGGTATCTCTGAGGACGAAAAGAACATGTTCATCAACCCCTCGTTATTAGCAGATACGGTCGTACCCGGCCGCCAACACTCGGCGAGATGTGTTGCGCGTTCGAACAATGCGGACACCTTGCCGACTTGTGCGAGTAACGACTGGTTTTCCCAGGGCCAGCCTGTGTTGATTCCAGCGAGGAAGTTTCGTAAAGTGCAGCTTGTCCGGAGATTGGGAAATATCTGACCCTAGAAGAGACGTGTAGGTATTCACGAACTTTTCAGAAAATAATGATGATGACTCACGCTTTCATACGTCTCCATGTCCAAAGGCCAAGGAGTGTCGATCTGAGTGCCTAAAGCGTCGCTGTCGGAAATGAGGGACGGCACGCCAAAGGCGACAGCCCAGCACCGATCCATCGAGAACGCAGTCCACATGGCATTGATGCGCTCGCCCTCCTCCACTTGATCGCGGGCCTCTACGAGCGCAATGGGCAGGCGGTCAACGTAACTTGATGTCTGCTGATTGATCTGTGCTGAGCGGATCTTGTGGAGACCGCAAGCGAGGACAAGAGCCGCGGCCGAGTCTGACTGATGTCGACCAGTGATGAACTTCCCCGCGCAGTAATAGTATACGGAAAGCAGCATTTTCGCTTGCACAGCCTGCAGGACTTGATGAGACGGGGCGCCAGACAACGCGTGGCCCATTTGAGAAAGAGCGCGATGGAGGAACATGTTTTCGTGAGCGGATAGGTCGCCGTCAGGCGCATGGCGTGAGAAGAAGGATCCCCACAGGTAAACGATGTTCATCAGAGCAGGGATCGGGCGGTTGACATTGCCTGGCGCGAGCAAGACGGAATGTCGGAAACGAGTGACGTTCAGGAACCAGCCGAGCTGTGATGCATGCTGAAAGAAGTGGTCCATCCTACGAGATAATCAGTATAGAATCAAACCTAAAAAAAACCACACTCACATTTGTTGCGAGACCACCGTTGGGGGCTCGTCCGCATCCCACCATACTGGAGAGCTCGTATGGCCGTGGGGATCTATGTGAGGCTCTGGGTCGGATTGCCATGCCAAGCCTAGGCTCAACCTCTGGAACTCACCTACGACGGGGCTCGAAGTCCCAGAGGAATGAGGGGGCTGCGTGGAACGGGACGAGCTAGGCGAGTGCAGAACTCCAGATGGAGGAGAGGCAGGCTGAACCTCGCGCGAGTGAGGGTCGTGAAGCGTTATGGGCGGCGGGGCGCTTCCTGGGTTTTCGAGCTCCTGAATACGAGCTTGCAGTTGGGCTATATTCTCTTCAAGAATCTGAGTTCTGGTCCGCCCTTGGCCATCCGTATATTCGCAGTCATCTGGGCGATTGGCTCGACTACACGGTCCGCAGACGGGGCGAACGCCGTCGCATTTCTAAATAATCGCACACGAAAAATCAGTAACGATGAAATAGTAGACCTTTGAGCCTTGCGTTAAAAACTCACCATCTTGCGTCGCCTGGATAACAAAGGAGTCAATATCCGTGAAGGGTCGAGAAAGAAAAAAATTACGCACCTGCAGGTGAGACATGCCTTACCCCTTTGCAAGGTGCCTGAGGCACTAGATGACTTTGAAGAGCTACTTGTTGGATCCATGATGAGACGAATGAAGAAGGATAGAATACACGAAGGATTGACTTCAATTGGAGCGAATGTAAATCACGAGAGAAACCCTGGGGAACTTGATGACGAGGACTGGGAGATCGTCATTATATATATATACGAAGGCGTCTCCCAAACAGATGAAAAGTACGCATGGTGGTACCCCGGGTGCGTTGACTATGCATTGTAAGGTACGGATGAGAGTTAGCATCGCCTATCGGGCTGTTGAGCAAATGGTGACCAACCTCGGAGGGCACGTGAGGACCCGTACACGAGCTGTGCCGAGCCTACGGTGTTTCATAGGGAAACGAGAGAAATGCCTCCTCAAGGCCTCAGGATCTGGATACGGCGACGAAGCCCGAGCAGAATCTGCTTGAACTTGCAACACAGACGGCACCTGCGCCAATGCTTCGGAAGCTGCCATCCTGTCTCCGGTTCGATGCTATCGCGGCTCGGGACGAACAGGAACTGCGAGCTCGAGCATTCCTGTATCTGCCCGCCAATCGCAACGACCGGGCCTCTGTGAGACTACGCCGACGACGACTGTCCCCAGCATTCGTGCGCGCATTGCCCGAGTCTCCAGTCGTGTCGAGAGGATATTTGGTTCGAAAGTTGTGTGGAACGCAGTTTCTCCCAAGATGGTGATGATCGTGCGCCAGTCGTGCGCTTTTCCTTCTGAGGCAAATTGGGACTCCGAGCAGCTGCGGCAGCGCAATGCCGTCGCGGCAGCTTCCGTGTCCACTGGTCCTCCGCCTCGGCAGCGTTCGCATCTTCAACTTGTAGCTTTCGGTGGGTCCTTTTAATATTTGTGTTTCAGCGGGTAAACTGCCTCTGAAACTACGTCAGAGATGCACCTCTGGATTGCATGCGTGTGCTCGATGACGAAACTATATTCAGCGCGTCTTATGTGAGTCACGCGAGTCATTCCTATAGTATCGAGCTCACAGATTTCTCGCATCTAATGTTAATTGAGTTTCGGGCCCGAATATACTGCAAGAGTCTATTTTGATGATTTGTATGTTGACAGAATCCCAGTTCGTCAAGAAAACGCTCAGCGCATAAATTTAGTCTTCGTCCTCATCTCCCTCTGATCTGTGTTGGGCAACGAAGTTAATTCCCCATCCGATGCAAGCGCACAGGAAGGAGCAACAATAATTGATGAACTGGCCGCATAAAGGTACGGACCAACGCCCGTCTCTTACATCTCCTTGGGGAGCATGGGGCCAACCACGCTCTGCCCAGCTGCTTTCACCCTGCTGGTTCTTGCCAGGTTTATGCTGGCGCATCTCCAGTTTCATTGAAATGGATCCTCTTGGTTTCTGTCGCGAAGGGCCGTATTGACCCACTTACAAACGATCGTCATCGCAGCGGGCCGACCATTCGTTCCTGAGCGCAGACGGTGCAGTCGGGCAGTGCTCTGGCCACTCTGACGTACCAGCTGTCGTGCCCTGTGGAGATCTGATGGATGTACAGAACTTTGCCTAGAAGCTGGCTCGGACGAACGACCCGATGCTGAACATCAGATGCTCGCATGGAGGTTTGACATATATCCCGCCTCGGTTCGTAACAGCCTACTCCAGTGCGTACACGTCAGACGAGGCCGCGTGTGCGCGACAACGCGCACGCGAGGCTCAGGGACCAGAACGACGGGGACTTGCAATATCTAGCGACGTGAGCAACCCTACCGCTTCGCAGATTTTCTGTCGCTGCCTCACCTCGCAGAAATATCCCCCAAGTGGTCTTCTGTGCTCCTTCGGTCGTGGTCTTCTTGCCGTCGAGGTATCACAAACTGCGCGAATAACCGTCCATCTCCCCCTCGAAGATCAAGCCACATTTAGGTCACAGTCGAGCAGGTGTGAAGGGGATAATATTCCGGTAAGAACTAAATTTTACTCGACCACGTTCTTCGTCCTACAGCCAGCGATCGACAGGGAAGTGGAGCGATATCAGAAGGGATACTGAGACAGTCAACCAAACGGTCTGCAGATCAATTGGCCCCGCAAATGGCTGGTGATATGTGGCGCTAAACCGCTGGCGCGTGAGCGCTACTGCCATCGTACCCGGGCTCGCGAGGGCATCGTGGAAAAACATCTACGAAGATTAATTCGTTCGGCAGTGACCCTGACGCTCGATGGGAGCTTAACTTAGGAGATTGTTGCGGTGCACAGGTGGGCACATCAGTCGGTCGCGCAGTGTCTTTTGGCCGGCGGTGTGGGTCATGTCCGCTGTACATTGTCAAGGAAGTTTCAGCCGGCAGATATCCTCCGTTGGATCTTCAAGTCCATTAATACTCTGCGATAGGGTCTGCTGCGACAGGGTCGTGCGTATCTAGTACAATCTCCAGAGCAGACGGATATAAGTCAATTTCCACTAGGGATTGTCGGACATCCGTTCAGCCCTGGAACGGAGGAGTTCTCGGTGCCCCATCAGAGCCGACTGTGTTCGAAGGCACTTCGGACAAGTGAAGTGATGGTTTACACCAACCACCCTTACAGGGTTACTTGTCGATGTTATACTTGCCGCCTGCAGTGCCGGCTGATAGACACAATAGGCAAATGACATTTCGAGCAGGAAAAATATTGATGACGCAGCTAGTAACTGTGGTCGACTGCCAGGGCAGCAGCGGGACATATGGCATGACTCCCATGGGTACACCGGACCGCCAGGATCTTCTACCTTGGACACAGCATATCTGCAGGCAGGCTCCAACGCACCACAGCTAAAAATAATTCCCACCGCTAAAAAAGAGCTACAAATCCTTGAATTTTAGCCATGAGATCACAGAGTACAACAGGGTATAACGATCACCAACGCGAGCTTCTACACGCTCATCTTCATCTGAATCGCAGGATGTGGGTCGTATCCCTCGACCCCAAAATCATCGTACTCAAAGCCTTCAATATCATCCACCTCCCGCCTCCAGCGCAACTTAGGGAACGGCCGCGGCTCGCGCCTTAGTTGCACCTCGAGCGCATCGACGTGGTCCTTGTAGACATGCGCATCGCCGAGCTGGATGATCAGCTCGCGCGCCTCGGTGCCCGTTACCTTCGCGATCATGTGTGTGAGCAGGGCGTAGGACGCGATGTTGAAGGGGATGCCGAGGCCGAGGTCGGCGGAGCGCTGGAACATGAGGCAGGAGAGCTGCAGGCGGGCGGAGGGGTCGCGGGGGAGGTGCACGTAGAACTGGCACATCATGTGGCAAGGTGGTAACGCCATCTTGGGAATATCTGCGTACAGCCGACGAGTCAGATTTAAGCAAGGAGGTAAATGTAATTAAAGACGGACCCGCGGGGTTCCATGCACTGAGAATGATGCGGCGGTCGGTGGGATCTTCTTTGATCTTGCGTATGACTTCCTTCAGCTGGTCGACACCTTCTCCGCTGTAGTCCTTATCGCAATCGGTGTACTCTGCACCAAAATTTCTCCACTGAAACCCATACACGGGTCCTAAATCACCCTCGCGCCGGTGCCCCAAGCCGCGCTTCTCGAGAAACTCCACGGACCCATTCCCGTCCCAGATTTTCACGCCCTTCTTCGACAACAGAGTTGAGTCGGTAGATCCTTTGACAAACCATAGCAGTTCTTCGATGATTCCGCGTAAAAACGTGCGTTTAGTTGTAAGGAGTGGTAAGGTTGATTCGAGAAGAGAGAAGCGAAGCGATGGAGGGGCAAAGACGGAGATGGTGCCTGTCCCTGTACGATCTGGACGATGTTCACCCGTGTCTAGAACGTTTCGGATGAGGTTGAGATACTGAACTTCGTCGTGAGGAGCCGGAGAGGCCATAACGATGGTGGTTGGTCGAAAGCAAGCAAGACGCGTCGCGTCAACTGAGAACCATCACCGCGAGTCTGACTAAGACAGACGGTCACGTTCCCTAGAGCCAATCAGCGTCGCACCCGAGTGCCTCCGCTAACGGCCCCGAGCGCGCATCTGCGCGCCAAGCGCGGCGCAGCAGCTCGGCGGTGTCGCCTAACCTTCAGCTATTCGCGGTCGTGACGGGAACCCGTTGGACGATGGCCCCCTCCCCAAACATCCCGGACGAAGTCGGTGCGTGCGTTTCATGCCCACGCAGGCGCTATTTTTGACAGCCTTCGCGCAGATTTCAGTCTCTTCGGCGGCGCCGAGTCGCTTTCCGAAGGCAAGAGATATTCCGGCGACCGTTCTCCAAGGCGCACTGTTATCGCGAACCCGGCCAACCCTGGGGACGTGTACAATGTACCGCCCAAGGACCCCAACGACTTTCTCTGGCTGATGACGGAGGAGCCGCATCGGTCGCGGCGCAAAGCAATAATGAAAGCCCATCCCGAGGTACGTGCCGCGACGTCGATTGCTGTTCATCGCTCCCCGCGCGTGGGATGGATCGTAATGTCAACCGTTGACACTGGTATGGCGAGTCCTTGTCAGGCAGAGTCAACGGCTGGGATTCATGACCGCCCCCCAGCTCGCTGCAATTCTCTCAGTCTAGAGCCTTGACATGGGCTGATTTCATTTACCAGGTGACGAAGCTAATGGGCCACGAGCCGCTCACGAAATATGTGGCCCTCTCTGTCGTTCTTCTCCAGTTTGTAACGGCCTTTCTTCTTCGACATACCCACCCACTGTCGTGGAAATTTCTCGCGGCAGCGTACATTATCGGCGGCACAGCCAATCACAACTTGTTCCTTGCCATCCATGAGATCACGCATAATTTGGCGTTTAAAGGCATAAAGGCGAACAAGTTCCTCGCACTCATCGTGAACCTGCCGATTGGGATTCCCTATGCTATAACGTTCAAGGTCTCTCTCATCATGATTTTGGGGGTGTTGGCTGGCTCAACGGCTTTCTCTCAAGGGGTATCATCTAGAGCACCATAAGTACCTTGGCGAGGATGGCGTTGACACTGATCTGCCAACACACTTTGAGCTTATCTGCTTGAACAACGTCCTGGGTAAAGTCTTCTTCTGGTTAGTCTCTTACTTCTATCAGCTGTCCATTTCACCTTATACACGTGGATCTGTAGCACGTTCCAAATCCTGTTCTATGCGCTTCGCCCCGGCTTCGTGCGTTCGCAGAAGCCTACGCCGTGGCATTTCATGAGCATCGCCATCCAGTTTCTGTTTGACTACCTGCTCGTCAAGTTCGTGCCTGGCGGCAAGCACATGCTCATCTACATGATCATGTCGAGCTTCTGGGCTGGGAGTCTTCATCCGCTCGCGGGCCACTTCATCGCGGAACATTATCTCTGGGACGGGCTGGAGCAGGAGACATACTCGTACTACGGCTGGCTGAACATCTTTGCGTACAACGTACGTGCAATTTAATCTTCTTGATGACACTTAGACGATCGTCGACGCGATTCATCCAGGTCGGATACCACAACGAGCACCACGATTTCCCATCGATACCCTGGACGCGTCTGCCAGCAGTGCGAGCCCTTGCTTCCGAGTTCTACGACAACATGCCGAGCCACCCCTCGTGGCCGATGATCACCGTCAACTTCATCCGCGACAAAAACGTCGGCATCTTCGCACGCGTGAAGCGTCCGACGCGCGCGGTCCGGGACGCGGCGCTGAAGATCGAGCTGGACGGCGGCTGCGCGGACGTCAATGACGACAGCCGCCCGTGTTGCAGTGAGCCGGAGAAGGAGGGGGCGAGGAGGAGGAAGTGAGGCTTGTGTATGTACTTCTGCGAAGGCACCGATGTCGCACCGTCGGCTGGTCCTGCTTTCCGACGAACTATTTGACGCTACCACCACTTAGTTACCCGAGGACTTGATAAATATCTCGACAGCGCGAGCCACTGTCCATAAGTCTGCCTAGCCTCAGCTGCTCACTCGCTCGCCCGACATCTACTCGGTGTCTTGCACGATGACGGGCGCTTGTGTCCCGTGACTTGGCGTCCGTACTTGCGATGTACTCCAATTAGCGAAAGGCCCTCTGCCTCATGTTTTCCATTCCTCCTCCCATGCCGCCCCCCGTACTTCCAAAGCGCACAGACAGCCTCGCCGCGCCGCTTCCAAACTCACAATTATTCGTCACCATCGATGACGAGCTGCGCGATTCGAAGCGCGTCCAGCGGCAAGGGCAGGAGGAGGACCTCAGGGAGGCACTCAGCCGCATGATGACCAGGGTGGAAGAACTGGTAAGTGCATCACCGCATTGATCACCCAGATCATGCACCCACAAGGCATGCATTTCCTATCCGCAGTGCGCCCTCTTGAAATCGACGTACCAGACGAACTCGGATCTGGAGACATCGCTGACCCTCGCGCAATCGAATCTGAAACTCGCCATCGCGAACAACGAGATGCTCGAG
>SFCI01000475.1:0-20520 GCA_004681135.1 Hericium alpestre | reverse complement strand
GGGTTCTACGGGTGTTATGAAGTTTTCCTCAGCTAATTATGTAACTTTTCGTGACAGACTGGACCCCGGAGCAACAAAGCCGACGCTTCGGCAACGCCGACAGAGCATGTCCTGCTCGGCAACGGTAGCGGAGGCAAAACCTTCGGCCCGGGTTTAATTACTTGTATCACGATCGTTTGGATCCGTCAGTTACCCGCGATCGATCTGGAGGAACAGTCCTCTCAAATCTGAGGCCGGCGGCGTAAACGATTACATATATCGTTGCGGCCGGCTAGGATACCGTCTACTACGAGGGTACCAGTTAGTGGATTGAGAAGCGTCGGCAGACAACTTACTTGTGTTCATGCTGTGTGAGGAGTGCTGGAATTCAGTTACAGGCGCGCTCCACGTAAGTATTGCGTAGTGATGATCAATGAAGTTGTTGAATCCGGCCATACACTGTAACCTTCAACGAGCTTGAAGACCCTCGTCCCCTGCTTTGCATCTCTTGACTGAAGTCGGCACATGGACTGGACCGGTCAAGCGTACGTAAGGGCTTCGGTAGCTTCAAATTGATGGATACCGTCAGATAAGGTGGGCAGATAGCGCCATTGCAACTAGTAGAGGAAGTAGACCGTATATCTGCTGATGGCCTCCCTTGCGATTCGGCGGTGGTAGTCCAAGGCGCTCGTGGTTCCGCCAAAATCCGGGCAACGTAGGAGGATGCCGTGCCGCCCATGTCGATGGACAATGCATCGGACTATGGCTGCATCTCTAGATATGCCATTTCAACGACTTGTATGGTGTGCGATGCAGAACTCGTTCATCTTGGAAAGTAGATTTGCTGGGTCGCTGTCCCGGCTTTTACATATCAGCTGGCCAGACGAATGTTTTGAACCACCATGCTCCGCGTCCGGGATACCCTGTAAATATGACCTTATTGATCAGCATAGCAAGGGTTGTGCACGTCGAGAGCCCATCCTTAGAATGTAACGCGGGTTGCTAAATCGTCTGCCTATCGGTATCTTCGCGGATCCCTGCCCATCCCACGTTCGCTGGTTCTCCATCTGATTCTTCAGGCGCTGGTACCGCTCAAAAGGTGCAACCATGCCATGTATGCCTTCAATCTGTGTTCGCGCCTGTGATATTCAGCGCATTTTACCACAAAGCAAGACGCCGATGCCGCGCAGGTTTTTGCTCACCCGCTCGAATACGTCCCGTTTCCACGTGGCGGAACTTCCCGTCTGGTGCTTTCTTCCCGTTATACAGTTCCAGAAAACGAAGCATATACCCCCCTGGATCGCGGCTCTTCTCGATGCCGGCCTTGGAATGCCAGAAGCGATTTCATGAATCAGTCGGGCCCTCTATGCGCGGCAATGAACCTAACACCGGGATCAGATTATACCAGACTGACGCTCGCGATGGTATGAGTTGACAGAACTGTGACTACGCCAAATGAACAAACATACCTGGTCACCAAGCCGCTCGTCAACCATACCTCCAAAATCATTACGTCATCGCGACCTACCACTGTATCCCTGCCTGCGGATGTTTGGTTGAGGCGACGCCAAACCACGTTTCGAAGCAAGGTCTCGCCAGACCTTGCTGCTTGCTTGCTGCCGTAAATAAATTATCAATAAATCTCAATAAATGACGCACGAGCATACAAACGTGCGGGGCGAGACTTACGACAGGGTACGCTTGCCGTGCGGTCCCGATATTGCGGTATGTCTGCCCGCGTGGACGGAGGAGACTCGAGAGACTCGAGGCGGCGCAGAGGCGGAGGAGTGTGGATCCAGGTTCCAGCCTCGTGGGTGCCATCTGATCGGCTCGTGGTATCGTCTGATGTACTTTTGATGAAAGACGCGGACGAAAACATTTGGGATGAGATCTATGTCGAAGCCTGTACCCAGGTGGCCAGGGCCCTCAATTTACAGCGTATCTTCTGTAAGACCACTTCATGTTACCATGAAGTGGTCTAGCAGCTGCATCACGCAAGGTCAATATCAAGTTGCAATACACTCCGGTTCTATTCGACGTCTTCCTCTTTACATGTGGCATTCGATACCATAACGCCTGGACATCGTGAATCAGACAGACTATAAAGTTCTCAAGGGAGTTATCTCCTACACGAATACCCGGATCCGGGGATATCTGACTTGTGCAGTAGAGTTCTGAACCTGACCACGACATGAGAGTGGACACTCACCAGTCCCAATTGCCATAGTGTACCAGATATCTGAATCGTATGGCTGACATTCTGATACATTTTCGCTTGCTCGAATCTCAACATCTTTGCACGAAGTATAACAAATGGCCAAATTTCGTTTCCGTGCATTCCGAAAGTTCTGGCTTGGTGAGTGTCTGGTCGGTCGTTACAACTGGCAGTAATTACTGACGATGAAAAACACTTCAGCCATGATTGCTGTAGTCTCACTCGCTTGTTCAGTTCTGTCTATCTCTATCCATCGTTACTTCAAACCGAAAGACAACCTTGTCGTGTTCATCGTCGTGCCGTTCTTCACCCTGCTTCTCTCTCTTTGCGCGTAGGCCTTTCTTATCAACCTGTCCAGCCTACATCAGTCTAACTCCACCAGAATCTTCGTAAAGCGCCTTTGGACTAGTTTTTGGCCAAGATGCGTGGCTGTGGAATGCATCTGGGTAGTGTGCATAGTCCCATTTTCCCTAGGTGCGGAACCCATTAATATTCTCATCTTAGCAAGGCACCGAGCGCTGAACGTTGAACCGTTACCTTTCATATATAGTCCTTAGCTTGTTCGCATTTGGCATCGCGCCGTCTTTCGCTTACGGACCTGCACGCGCTCCGTTTCTTGTGGTTCAAGTATTTTGCTGGCTTCTTACGGCGCTGCGTAAGTGAATTTCTGCATCGTGAAGCGCCTGCTAACCCGCAAGTCTCGGTTCAGTGACAATGTACTCGACCATGCTAGTCCTACTTACCTTTCTGGCCGCCGCCACAGTCGACAGGGACGTATGGTTTCGCGACCTCACGGGCTCGCCTTCGCCGTATCCCCTCCCAGTCATGCTTTATCACCTTCGTCTCTCCTTGCTTCCCGGATCGCAAACAGAACAACAACCGCACAAAGTGAATTGCCTACCAGGGTGCACCTGCGACGTGAAGCTGCCGCCGTCATCACCGCCATCGGCACTTCCTCCTATTGGCTTTGCATCTTTGCGTGCCGATAGTAGTCTAGGGCGGATGAGCAGGTCGGCGAGCGTATCCTCCGTACCCGTGCGTATTCCGACGGCGATGGAACGCCATAATTCTATTGTGATTGGGTTCGATGTTTAGCCCAGCGCTTTAGCCCGTCTGTATTGCATTCCGCTTGTGCAATATATCTGGGTCTTCATGTTGGAACTTTGCTCCATGGGTAGTGTCAATACACAAATGTTCTCACGCGCGATGCGATCTTGTCAATTGAACGATGAATTCCATATCTCGCTGAATTAGCACAAGTGAGGCGACGTCTGTGGGAAGGTTTATTCCGCCATGGACCCATGGAGGGATAGAGCGAGGCATCAAACCTTGAACGTGCAATACGACAGTTAAATGTTCAACGCCAAACGGGGCGACGACTGCATTGATGTGCAATTAGCTTTTGCCGCCTGCCCCAATACATTTAGAAAATTGAGTAGCTTGATATTCTGAAAAATTACACACCGATTCGAGCCTCGGACCGTCGTAGGAGGGATTGAGTATCATGACGAGGCACGGAAACGGTACTCACCGGAAGCAGTGAAGGCGCACCGTAATTGGAAATAGACGAATATGCAAGAAGACGGATATCTTCTCGGCGAGAAATAATGCAATTCTCATTGCCATATCATCTATACACGAGGTTTGTACGCCGCGACGCTCTGATCGTGCAGTCCAGCTGCGCACATTTCGGGTAAGAGTACTGCATCCCTAGCGCAGAGCACAACCATTGAATATCAAGATATAGGCCGAGATCAAGGAGGTTAACGCACTCAAATGGCGCGCTGCCTATACGACACTTCCAGAATCAACGGTCAGTTTGGGTGGGGCGTGTTCTCTTCCTGGCTCTTCGTGCCACTGTAGACGTTGTCGACAATAACGTATGCAGTGAAAGCTACGGCAGCGATGCCGAAGCCGGGGAAGAGGTTGGAGAACATGACGCGTTTAGAGAAGACGGGATGTCTCCGCCAGGCGTCACGTTTCGCCCAAGGATCACGAAAGAGTTGGGGATACGACATGAGGGTGGACTATATGAAATATACTTGGCTTAGGTGCATCTGGACAGACAAAGACGGATTCACTTACCTGAGGGCCTTTGGCTGGGACGCAGGGATAGGTGTGCCGCTGTTGCAGTGGCAGGCTGGAGAGGCAGAGCCGGGAATAGCCGGGGAGAACGTGACCAGCTTAGGGCCGGTGTGAAAAGCACTTAGCCACAGCCAGCCTGCAGTGCAGATCAGCCCCCCGTCTCAGCCAAATATTCTTCACTTCTCTCCTCATCTCTACCCCCGCACGCACTCTCATCTTTCTTTCTATCTCCATTCTCATATCTGCTTGCGCCTATGTTCAATAGCGACCTCACTGCGTTCTCAGACGATGACGCCCCCCTTGCATCCCAGCCGGGCCGTTCTCAAGGTCCTGCCACGAATGGCCACGTCGTCACAAATGGGAACGGTCGACCTCGTGTCAGCGACACCGACGACGAACCCATGAGTGAGGACGATGACATTCCCTTGGTGCGTCCACTTCATTCGCATGTTCTAGCTATTCTAATACAGCGCAAACCACAGTCCCAAACGACGCGGACAAAGCCAGAACCCGCCACGCCGTCTTTAAAGCGAAAAGTGGTGCAAAGCGAAGACACGGATTCCAGCGACGATGATGCTCCCCTCGCTTCGTCTCAGTCGTCTTTTGCCAAAGCACGCAAGAGCGCAGCTGTGCCTATGCCCGGCGCTATGAAGGCTACAACTGTATCCACCAAGGCCGTGAATGGCAAGAAGATGAAGCCCGCGCCTTCGGACTCGGACAGCGACTCGGACGATCAGCCTCTGGGCAGCCAGGTCGCTTCGTCGAGCAAGGTGAAGCAAAAAAACGGAAAGCCTCCGCCGAAGAAGAGAGTGAAGAAGGAAGACGACGACTTGAGGCGACTTGACGCCCGTCAAGTCCAAGAAAGCGCCCGCCAAGAAGAAACGCAAGTTGAAAGAGGAGAGCGACGAGGAGGAACCGAAACCAAAGCCGTCGAGCGCAAAGAGGGCGCCGAAGAGAGTGAAGAAAGAGGAAGTTGGGTCGGAGACAGAGACGCCCAAACCTGCCAGACGTGGCAAGGTGAAGAGCGAAGGGGTGGACGAGAAGAAGGTAAAGGCGAAGAAGAAAAAACAGGGTGACGAAGAGGACGAAGAGGTATACAAGTGGTGGGAGCAGGATCCTGATCAGACCGTTGAAGGGGACGGCACCGCCAAATGGACGACGCTAGAACACAGTGGTGTCATCTTCCCTCCGCCCTATGAACCGCTCCCCGATCATGTCAAGATGAAGTATGGCGGTAAGCGATGCGTCTGCCGTCGTCCTTCTGCTACTCACAGGCGCATCGCGTAGGGAAACCCGTTGATCTCCCTCCAGCATCGGAGGAGGTTGCGGGCTTCTACGCTGCCATGCTTGAGACTGACCACGCGAAGGACAAGACGTTCAACAAGAACTTCTTCGATGATTGGCTAAAGGTTTTGAAGAAGAACCCTCCTGTACGTTCAACGTATTCGCCGCTCTAATCTGACCTAACGCACCTTTGTATCAGCTAAATGGCATCAAGATCACTGACTTCCACCGCTGCGACTTCCGACCCATATTTGAGTATTTTGAAAGCGAGAAGGCAAAGAAGAAGGCGCTTACTACGGCAGAAAAGAAGGAACTTAAGAAGGCCAAAGACGAGGCGGAAGCCAAGTATACAACGTGCTTGCTCGACGGGCGCAAAGAGAAGGTCGGCAATTTCCGCGTTGAACCTCCCGGTCTATTCAGAGGACGCGGTGACCACCCTAAGAAGGGTGCATTGAAGGTTTGTATTGTCCTCTTTGAACGCCATGGCTTCGTGATATGCAATGATTTAAATTGCTGTGTGCTTTTCTCAGCTGCGTGTGCATCCTGAAGACATCACGCTCAATATCGGAAAGGATGTCCCCATCCCGACTCCCAACGTGCCTGGCAAGTGGAAGGACGTGATCCACGATAACACGGTAACGTGGTTGGCCACATGGGTCGAGAACGTCAACGGCAATCACAAGTATGTCTTCCTCGCCGCGGGGAGTTCGCTGAAGGGCCAGAGCGACATGTCGAAGTTTGAGAAGGCTCGAGAATTGAAGGTTTGTGTTGCTTAACTTGTTTTTCCCTGAGACATGGGCTAATGACTACTGCTTATCTCCAGAAACACGTCGATCGCGTTCGCCAGGATTATCAAGCAGACTTGACGAATAAGGTGATGCAGCTCCGACAGCGCGCTACGGCAATGTACTTCATCGACGTATTGGCCCTGCGTGCGGGCAATGAGAAAGGCGATGACGAGGCAGATACCGTCGGTTGCTGCTCTCTGCGCTGCGAGCATGTCACCCTGGAGCCCCCCAATTTCGTTTCATTCGATTTCCTGGGCAAGGACTCGATTCGCTACTACAATCGCGTGGCCGTTCAGGAGCAGGTCTTCAAGAACATCCGTTTGTTCAAGAGGGACAAAGAAGATGCCGATGGCCTCTTCGATCGCGTGAATGTGCGTCCCGTCCTCTTTTCTGGTAAATTGCCTTGCACTGATGCCTTGAACATGAATAGCCATCAGGCCTAAATAAACACCTGCAGTCGTACATGAAAGGACTGAGCGCGAAAGTATTCCGTACCTACAATGCGTCTATCACGTTCCAACGACAATTGGATGAAGGCACGCCCGAGAATGGTACAGTGCAAGAGAAGCTTAATCACTATAACCACGCGAACCGCATGGTGGCTATTCTGTGCAACCATCAACGTGCTGTACCCAAGACACACGAGCAGTCGATGGTGAAGATGAAGGAGAAGGTCAGCGATCCCCCGACTTGTCGACCTGCCCTTCACTGATTATGAGGGCGATGCCAATAGCTACGTGGATTCAAGTACGAACGCCGCAAGCTTCGTCACGCTTTGTTCACCGCAGACCCGAGTTTCAAGAAGAAGAAGCTATATGCCAAGGACGAGTCAGACCTCGATGACGATGCTATCGCCGAGCACGAAGAATCCATGAAAGCGAAGGACATAGAACGCGCGGAGAAGAAATTCGCGAAAGAGAACGAGAAGCTGAAGGAAGAAGACAAAGAACCGCAGAAAGATAGTGTGCTTGAGGAGAGAATCAAGGATATCGAAGATGAGTACAAGCGGTTAAAGAAGGAGCGGAAGTCGGGCAAGGTTACCTTGAAGAGAGAGCGCCCCGTAGAGAAATTAGAGGAGGCAGTTCAGAAGCTGGACGAGAAGATGAAGACATTCAAGCTCCAGATGGTAGATCGTGAGGCGGGCAAGGAGGTGGCCTTGGGAACGAGGTTTGCACGATGGTCCCCTCATCTTTGCTCCCAAAGATTGACGCACTTTTTTCAGTAAAATCAATTACCTAGATCCTAGGTATGATTGCTTTGCCGCCGTCTGCTGTCCTTTTACTGATCTCGTGATGCAGAATCACCGCCGTTTGGTGCAAGAAGCACGATGTCCCCATAGAGAAGATTTTCTCTAAGACTTTGCTAACGAAATGTAGGCCTCATCCCATGTCTGAATTTCTGACTATTGACGCATGACTTGCAGTCCCTTGGGCTATGGAGGTAGAAACCGATTGGCAATTCTGATTGTAGGTGCAGGTTCTTGTTGTGACTGGAGTTTAGAGTCAGGAGGCTTGGGACAACGCATAGCATTATTTACTTATTTCGCCATCCATGTTACTTGTAGTGTCACTTCAGGACAATCTTGTGCAGTTGTATCCAGTACATCAACTCTGAGACACGGTTGTTAATATTATATGAGTCGAGCCTGACACGTATGCACTTGAAGTTGCAAACGTTTTGAACCTGCGAACGTGGAAGTTGCGTGGAAGTGCCAAGTGGACTCGTGTTGGTCCATATTTGGTGTGAGTATTGACGATAGCTTCCATCGGCGCGTGCATTCGGCACGTCTACTCCTTCAATAAGTGGCTGGTCATCCACCAGTCCTTTCTCCTTTTGCCGTCATGTCTTCAGTCGCGTCCCGCACGAAATACGAGCTCCTCGCCGTAGATGACGCCGAGCAGAGTGAGGAGGAGGAGGAGGCTCAGGGGGCAGAGGCAGAGCCGTCACCTGTGCCAGCTCAGTAAGTCACCGGGCCCTATACGTGTATTCAAGATTAGCATTGACTCTGTCTGCGTCATACAACAGGGAGGAGCCCGTGAAGTTGACCAAAACGGCGCAGAAGAAAGCTGCAAAAGCAGCTCGCCTCGAAAAGCAACAGCGCAAACGTACCTCCGCGTCCGCTTCCCCTGCCGGCGGGGCCTCTCCCGCTCCTGTCGTTCCGCCAGCACTTCCTCCCACACCATCTCCGGAAGCCGCATTCAGCTACGTTGATATCTCGAAAGACTACCCATCCACGCCCGCCGCTCAACCTAGTACTACTGCTGAGCATCCCGCGGAAAAGCCTCCTCGGCATGAGCCTGCCCCTGCGGAGAAGGAAACATTGTCCGTCCCAGAAGCGGTTCCACAGGACTCGGAGCAGCCAACTCTCACTGTTGACGATGCGGATGCGTCGGCATTCACCTCCGTTGTCTCGTCTGGGCGTTCGTCACCGAAGTTTGACGCGCCCACTCCTGCTCTAGGCGCCGAAAAGCCTCAGAATGGACACGCTGTCAGCATCAGCACCAGCGAGAAGACAAAGAAACGGCAGGCCGTGTTGACGCGTACCTTGTGGACGCTCATCATGATCGGTGGTTTCCTCAGTAAGTGTGCCAGTTGAGAGCGCGACGATAGCTTACATTTTCCCAGCGTTCCTCGTGATGGGACATGCGTATATGATCATATTGGTCATGCTATGTCAAACGCTGGTATATCGTGAAGTGACGCGGCTATTCACACTCACGGGCACAAAGAAGGAAGACGCAGAGAATGGTAGAGATCCATGGAGCAAGACACTGAATTGGTACTTCTTCGCTGTTGTGAATTACTTCCTGTACGGGGAGAGTATCATCTATTACTTCAAGGTATAGTCATCTACACTCCTGCATCCTTTGCTCGTTTTAATTGACGTGGAACACGACACAGCACGTCGTCTTTGCGGACGCCAACCTCATGCCATTCGCCGCGAACCACCGTATTATTAGTTTTACGTTATACACAATTGGCTTCATGGGCTTCGTCATGTCGCTCAAGAAGGGTTATCTCAAGCAGCAATTTGGGTTATTCTGTTGGGTTCATATGAGTCTTCTGCTCGTTGTGGTGTCAAGGTACTGGTCCCATCTACCTTGCCTTGCAATTCCAAACCTCACAACTGTTCGTTGTAGTCATTTCATTGTCAACAACATCCTAGAAGGGCTGATCTGGTTCTGGGTTCCTGCATCCCTGGTCATCTGCAACGACATATTTGCCTACATCTGGGGTAAAACTCTCGGCCACACCCCTCTCATTGCACTTTCGCCCAAGAAGACGGTTGAGGGCTTCGTAGGCGCGTTCATCAGCACGATCGTCTTCGCCATTATTTGGGGAACGTACTTCAGTCAAATGAATTACATGATTTGCCCGGTACACGATCTCGGCGTCAATGCTTTCAGCGACATCACCTGCACTCCAAACCCCATCTTCAATTGGCGCGAATGGGCCATCTGGCCGCCCGTGGCGCAATTCCTTTCTACTCTTGTACGTGCTCACAACCTGCTTCGGCAGCCGATGCACCTGAATTAACGCACTGCTCCGCAGCTCCGTCGCCAAATCACCACCATTCCGTACATGCCGTACCAGATCCACCTCTTCTTTATGGCCTGCTTCGCTTCGCTCGTTGCTCCTTTCGGTGGATTCTTCGCGTCCGGCTTCAAGCGCGCATTCAACATCAAGGACTTCGGTCACAGCATTCCTGGACATGGTGGCATGACCGATCGTATGGACTGCCAGTGCGTGCTGTTTCTTTTTTTCATTCGTCAAGCACTCACCTGATACGCGGACAGGTTCCTAATGGGCGTCTTCACCTACGTCTACTACAGCAGTCTCATTCGAGAACACAATGTCTCTGTCGGCTCTGTCCTGCAGACTATCGTCAGCGGCCTCACGATCGACGAACAGCTGGAGCTCTTCTACGACCTGAAGCGTTACCTCGAGCAGCAACACGTCGCTCTCCGCAGCTGAGATCTCAGCGCGTTAGCACCGAGCTGCGGAGGGCGGAATGTGGGACCTGCAAGTACCGCGGGTGTGCGCAGGGGTGGCTCGATGCCGTTTATGATATGCGTCTCTGATTATGCATGCTCCATTGGACACGATTGCACCATAATAACGCAGACGATAATGTCTCTAATGCACACTCTCTATAATTATGATATTTCATCTTGGAAGTTTCGTGCAAGTTCCACATCGCTTGCGAGGCGCTATCTGTCACCGTTTGCCTGTAGCCTGTGAGCGATGTTATAGGTGCTCTAGTCCACCAACTTGGAAGGGCTGCCGTACTGATCACGTCAGGGATTGATCCAAGGTCAAGCCTCTAGTATCCCCGATACAAAGCAGACCGGGAAGCAAAGATGGCGTAGCGTTCATGACAAGAATCAGACGCGGGACCAGTTATGCCGGGCGACAGCCCGTGACCTGAGAAAAGGGGGCGAGCATCCGATTCCAGGTGTCGTCCAGCTTGCGTCCAGCTGTTGCAAGGCAACAATCTATTACTACTTATGCCGAATAGATCGTGGAAGCCTAAACATTTATTGCCATTTGCAGAAGTGTTTGCCACAGCCGCGCCGCGTCGAAAGTGTGCGCAGCAGGCCCGTTCAGAAATCTTTTTGTATAGCTAGAACCACGTAGCGTAGACACAAACTAAAAATATGGTCGCGACCAGCGATTTATTTTGGGTTCTCTGGGGCCTTTTGCGAAAACGTTTGGACTGCCCGTCGCATTTCGAGCGCTCGGGAGGGAAATATGCAATATCTCGGTGAATAACATAGCTATCAGCAAACTGAGACCGCAAAACGTCGGTGGGAAGCGGGGGCTACAATTCTGTGAGGTTTCGTGATTTTAGGGGCCCTCTTTGTGTCGCAGTGAGGCGATGTTGCAGGACCACCTAAAATCTGCATTCCCAAAACGGCAATGATGCCTCGGGCGCCTCACCGTAATGGGCCGCGTTTGCATGAACCAACCCGTAGCACAACAACGAGGACCCCTAAAATCACGAAACCTCACAGAATTGTAGCCCCCCGCTTCCCCACCGACGTTTCGCTATCTCCGTTTGCTGATAGCTATTTTATTCACCGAGATATTGCATATTTCCCTCCCGAGCGCTCGAAATGCGACGGGCAGTCCAAACGTTTCGCAAAGGGCCCCAGAGAACCCAAAATAAATCACTGGTCGCGACTATATTTTTAGTTTGTGTCTACGCTACGTGGTTCTAGCTATACAAAAAAGATTTCTGAACGGGCCTGCTGCGCACACTTTCGACGCGGCGTGGCTGTGGCAAACACTTCTGCAAATGGCAATAAGTAAACGGCTCAATAATATAATTACAAAGGATGGTATTCCCATCGCACTGAAAAAAACGATCTTAGATTTGGAAAGGGCCACCCATAGAATACCCAATGACACAGGAACTCTTGTGTATACCCAGAAACTTATTGAGGACTTTATGCCGCGTGCGAATTGGACGGCTCTGGACAGCGATGTAGTACGAGCCTAATGCCAGAGGCCCAGATTTCATGGACACGCCAAGTTAATCTCACCTCTCCGTTAGAGAAGTGCGCAAACGCGGCAACGAAGACCTTGTTCGGATCAAAAACCTATTGCCCCGAGTCATGGTTATCAAGGCCTTACCTATGGTGTCCTCAGTCTGTCTGCGCCGATGAGGCAGTTGAGCCCTGGTGTAATAGTCATTCTTTAATATCGAGCCTTCAACAAAGCTCTCGTGTCGTCGTCAAGACAAAGGACCTACCGCCCACTTTTCCACCATAGCAACTCGGAAACAGCACGGGTTTAGATCTCGGACCAGACGGGAGGTGAGACAGACGTCGATAAAGGGGAGCTTGAAGGGGACGAAATGGAATATTTAGGCACACACGGACCTTGCAGAGGGGCATTTGAAACGAACGTTATCGCGCATGGCAGCCGTTTACAAATCGATAGGTCTTCCCGAAAAAAAAATGTAAACATCGTGAATAAGGTTTTTGAGTCGGCGAAGGTCGGAAATCGCTCACGATTCTGTGGCGCAGCGCCGCCTGCCTCCTGCCATGCTGCTGTTGCCACCGGGGTGTGAGCTAGATTCAAACTCCCCTGTATCTTGAACGTCCGACTTCACTGCATCAACTTCTGCCGAGGAAGGCCTATGGATTTGTAAACGGCTGTAATATTCGGCCCATGTACACCTATAACATGAGTGCCGTTACTGTACCGGTTACTCGGACATACTGTAGGTGAGCGCTAAAGACTGCAGTGCCCTGACCCGTCTTCCTTACCACAGCTCATTCAGCATTCAAAATTCCCATTACAAACTCTCTGACAATTTTGCCCTCTTCTTCAAGCCAGTACTTATTATGATCTGTGAAAACTCTGAAACCTCAATCCCGCAGCCACAAGCCGCGGGAACTGCGTTATTTTTGCCTACCCACGATGAGGACAGTGGGCCTAGTCTTGGGAATCACAAAGATCCACCGCCCACATCGTCACTGTCCGTCTCGCTGGCGTCGTCCGGCAAGGCCATCGCCTCCTTGCATACAAGGCAATGTTGCTCTAGATTAAACAATCTACAATACAAATATCCATACTGTCCACTGGACGAAAATCCGGGAATCCATGAAGATATAAATCAGTACCCTGATGGTCGAGCATCTGATTTGGAGGTATCGTATGCCCTGATAAGTCTCGATTGGTCTTGCCGCGCCGGATCCTCCGTCTGACTGAAAGCAAAACCACGATTCCGTCGCATGCGTTGCACCGCACGTACTTTCTTGATTGCTTTCTGGAATCTGAAAGTGCCATCATCAGAGGAGGGAAGGCACAACATGCATTCACACTGACTGTTCTTGCCGTGGCCGATAATCCGGAATATTATACTTTTGGATTTCCTGGGCAATATGGTAGGATGCCGGCATATACGTACGTTTGTAGCTGGGCAACATCATTCAGTTAACAAGCATTAGACGCACAGAAAGAGTACTTACTATTTCCAGACGAAATCTCGACAGAGACAGAAAATGGGCACGAGAATGAGCATGAAGTAGAAGACCCCGTTAGTCCACAGGTGCGTGACGAGACCTTGGTACTCCAGTGAAAAGCCAATGGCCGGGGCAACAACAGCATATAGAGGAAGAAAGAGCATAGTGAATACGAAGGAGCCGGGGATGGCTGAATGGAGTGAAGTCAGAACGGTCTCAGCAATCTAGTGAGGAATGAAACTGACCTGCGACGGTATATTTGGTCCAGAGACTACGAGATATCAGATAAATTAGACATCTGGTTATCACAAATGGTACTCACTCAGACACCAAGGCAGCCTTGCCGAGGACTGTCAGCAGCACCGCGAGGTACAACATAGTTCCCCAAAACCAATGTCCTGAGTCCAGCCCGGAGGATTGCTTAAGATCGCCCCAGAACAAGATCACAGAAAATCCAAAGAGAATCTGGAATGGATGTCAGAACGCGCAGACATTCTATGTGGACAACGTACGATACTATGATAGAGCGCGTTCGCAACCCATAGCCAAAACGCAGTCTTTGTGAAAAAAGCATTTTTCTGGCCAAGCATGTAGAGCTGAGGATAGCGATCAAGAATGCGAGCGGAGACAAACTGATCGAAAACACCGATGACAAGAGGAGGAAGGAGGGTGAATACAACGTTATACAATGACAACGTCCATGACTCGTAGGCAATTTGTCCTGAGAAGTTGTTGAAGAAAGAATACTGAACATGACCAAAGTCAGACAAGTCCCAAGACAATGTGTCATTGAGAGATTCACCCAAAATTGTGTCATGTATAGTACGATGTTCTTGTAGAAAGAGACTATCAAAATAATCAGTAATCCACATATACGACGGGCGGCGGGAGTACTTACATAGCAGCATCTTGGACAGGCGCTGATAGCTCCAAGACCCGTGTACGAGCAGCAATTTCTTCAGGAACCTGAACTGAGAGATGGCGACATCGGAAGAGCGTGCAGCTTGTAGGCCCTGACGATCACATTAAAATAAAATAAAATACGGACAAAAGAGATCCTAATGCGGAGCGTACCTCAACTCCAGAAATGCCAACGCCAACATGCGCAGCCTGAATCATGCTGACATCGTTAGCACCATCTCCAATCGCTAGAAGGATGGATTTCTGGTTCTTCTTGACGAGCTTTACAACCAGAGCTTTTTGCAATGGCGATACGCGACCTGCAAACGGATGAGTGCTCGTGGCTCAACTAAAACCCGAGAACGTACAGCAGATGACGGCCTTGCACAAGATTGCAAGCTCCAAAAATGTTTTTGAGAGCTCCTTCTCGAGGGCGAAACTGAGACTCTTCCCGTCTGTAATGCAGATCAGGTCAGCATCTTATGCGGTAGCCCAAATGAGTGGCATGTACCAATGATCAGAGCAAGGTCTTCCAATTCACCCGTGCTTCGCTGATTTTTGATGGCAGTGAGGCGTCGGTCAAGGTATTCTTTGGTGTCGTGCAACGTTTCTTCGTTGATGATGACCTGAGATGACCGAAATTAGCGAGCAGCCAGTGTATCAAAAATGATACTGTACCAGATTCATAGATTCAGTAATTAGGCGACATGACATGCCTATATTGATGGCGGTCTCTTGTCGATCGCCGGTCAACACCCAGACCTGGAAAAATTCGATATTTTGGCACAGAACGCATGATGTAATCTGAGTGTACCTTGATTCCAGCGGTCTGGAGAGTATGAATGGTATCCGGCACTCCCTCTTGCAGTTTGTCCTCAATGGCAGTGGCTCCAAGTAGGAACATATCCTTCTCGATGATTTCCGCGGCCTTATCCAGCGCCTCCCCTCGCCCATTGATCGTGGCTGCTGCTTGGTCGTAAATTGTCACCCACTGACGGTATTCTGGATCAGGGATATCTCGATATGCAATGCATAGAGTGCGAAGTCCGTCCGTAGCATAGTCCTGAAGTTTTTGACATTACGTCACACCAAAACAGACTGAATGAAGCACACTCACCTCGAGATGGCTGAAGGTCTTATCTGTGTAGGGTTGATTCTTGCTGAGCCGCTCCAGGATTACGTTGTCTGCGCCCTTGCAGTATAGCTTGATCTTCCCATCAGAACCGCGGATGACTGTCGACATTCTTTTTCGTGTCGAATTGAACTCCAGGACATTCAGAATCTCGAACTCCTGGGACTCGCCGAGGACATTTACAAAGACTGATCTCGGTTTCCGCGTCTGTAGTTGAGATAACAAGTAAGCAATCTACGTCGTCTCATCGGCCAACGATCTCAACGCACATGGAACTGGAATCCAAGGAGCTCCGCGCCTGCTACGAGAGCAGCCTCATCAGGGCTACTGGCTTGATAATGCATCTTACCGTCCTTCACCTCCGGGATGACGGTATGACAAACCGCAAGAAGCGTCAAGAATTCCCGAAGCACCTCTCTTTCCGTGGCGTCTGCACCGGTAGATGAAGGCTTGTCCAGGAAGGGATTCGCGGAGCCACCTTCAAGAATTGCGCGCATCTCTTTGAATGTCCGCCATGGCTCCTTCCCATCCTCGGTTTCCCCCCGCCGCGACTCATCTACCTCATCTGCATATGCAAAACCAGCAATAGAGCAGCACCGGAACTCCATCTCATTTCGAGTCAATGTGCCCGTCTTGTCGGAGAAAACGTATTCTATTTGACCCAGTTCCTCAACAAGGGATGACGTACGACAGAGCGCAGGTGTGTCCGTCTTGACGTAGTACATGTCAAGATCGGAGTTGATTAGTTGCGCTTGTTGGAACTTGACGACTTCCATGGTGACGATGAGGGAGATCGGAATCAAATTGTTGTAGAGAATGATGAATGTCAAGATATCTGATCACAATAATGAATGGAGGGTGCAGTTTGAAGTTTGAGAATGTCAGGACGGACCTTCCACAAAGCCCTTCGCTACGAAAGGAAACGATAATTGTAAGTATGAGTATCAGCGCAGCAGCGCGGAGCGTACCTCTTCCAGAAAGTGAAGTACTCTCCAAAAGATACCACTGCTTATCCGCGAAGAACCACTGTAGAAGCTGGTGAGATTTAAGCGAGAAGTGGCCAATAGTATACGGACTGTACGAATGCTACTACCGATGGTTGAGCCGATGGACAGAGCCAGCAGAAACATGAACAAGAATACGATCTGCGTGTTGACTTGACGCTCTACAGCAGTGCGCTTGATTGGTGCAGCTCTGACATAGAAATGGGTCGACAACTAATAAATGAAGAACCGACAGGAACTCACGTTGCATTCCGCATAAGCTTTGTCTCATGACCTGTAGATACCACGAATCCGTAAGACCAAGGCGTATTCCGTATCTGCGCGCCCCGAAGCAGAAGCTGGTCCGGTCCAAGTGGGATCTGCTTTGGGATGCCGTGCTCAGTCATGAGGTCAACTGTTCCTTCGTAAGTGTATAAGGAATTGTTGGGCTGCTCAGAGCGGAGGGAACCACGTAAAGCATTGACGAGGTGTGGTGCAGTGAGAGATGAGGTTTGTGGGGAGGCTTGCTTGATTTTCAGATTCGTTTCGCTTAGATGGAATTCCCGACCAGATCAACGCTTAGTTAAAGAAGACGGGGAAACAAAAACATACCCATCAAGATTAGATGTCTCAATGTAGCAAAACCCTTCTGGCTCGCTGGAGGATAGAAGGATGAGGTCCGCCGGGATGAAATCATTGTTTTCAAGCCGGACAACATCGCCGACTTTGATATCCTTCCATTTCGTAGGAGTGAAAGAGCCAGCGTCATTAAGAACTTTAGCGAGACGAGCATTGAGTTCAGAGTCGGATTGATGTCGTTTCTACGAATTCGTGGTTATAGAAGAAGAAAAAGTAGGGAGACCGGAAACTCACGAGATCTTCCTGAACTTCTTTGAACGCGGAAGCCAGCAAGACAACGGCAAGAGGTGCAATAGTCGTCCATTTATTGGTTGGAGATACGCCGGGTATCTGTTGTATGCAAGCAGTGAAAAGGAAGAAAATATTGGCGTATTTTGAGAATTGCTCTGCAGGATACGTGCTAAGTCGGGATGACCACGCCGAGAGAACGAATACGCACCAAAGAGGAACTTAGGCACGAAAGTAACAAGATTGTACTTGGTGGTCGATACATAGTTGGACAGGAAGTCGGAATTTGCTTCAGGACTGTTGAATGCAATGATGCGTTCGCCAACCAATTCCTGCTCCTTCGCCCAAGGCCATTTCCATTTCGCCTTTCGCACCCGGCCCAAGATCCCCTTCCTCTTCTGCGCAGGTCGCAAGGGCTGTTGCGACGGAAGCTTAGGCAACCGCACATCCTCATCGTCGAAACTCCAGCCTTGTGGGATGCCGTCGGTGGGAAGGGAAAGTTTGGAGGATCCGGCCGGGGGTGCAGCATTAGCGGTCAAATGAAGACCGCTCTCCTTGCTCTGCATGGGGGGAAGTGGTCCAAATGCCGAGTCAGGGACGTCGTCATCGTCATCGAAGAAAGGATCCAAGGGTTGCGGGGAGACATGTTGGCCATAAGGTGAGTTAGCAGGAGGGTAACCGTTGTTAGCAGGTTGGTACCGGTTCGAATGGCTGAGCGCAGGGTTGGCCTGAGAGACAAGACGAACAAAGTCGTCGCTCATCGCAGACAGCGTGAACGACGGAAAGGATGAGGAGCGGTCAAGCTGCACAGCAGCGACGACTAGGGTGGAGGTAACGGGATGCGACAGTTGCGACTGGCGCCCGCAGCCCGGGTTGCTGCGCATAGCAGTCACGTGATCATTCATTCCATTAATGTGGCAGCTGAAGCGGCGACTCTGAGCAAGACTCTAAGTGTTGATGGACAACATTTTTTGCAATATACAATGGCCAGACAATGTGGTTCAGCTGTGGCAAGGAAGTTCTGTGAAAGCAATAGTGTTAAGAGGCATGTAATTTTTGATCTTCTGCCTCTGTGACTAATCATTGATCAAGAGCAATTAGATTCAGAATGTCACCAGAGCTCAGCCTCATTCTTGTAAATGCACTGGTTAGGACTCATTACAGGTCTCCACTTTTATAAGGGTACAACATTTCCTTATCTCTCATAATGTGTGCCATTACTGCACTGCCTTGTCTCATACAATATGTGCAGTATATGCAAATAAAGACCACTGTTATATGACTACACCTCAGCTACACAACAAGATTGATTATATTTAGTTCAATCAATAAGAAATGGAGAATCTGCATTGTTGATTATAGTAAGAGAACACTCAGATGCTAATTAGCTCTATAAAATGCTGTGACCAGTCAAATTGACAGACATGAACCTAAAGATTTGCCAAAGAATAAGTCAGGATCCAATTGAAAGGCTAACTTATACTTACAGTTAAGTACCAGTAATCATGATCTGAAAAGGCTGGCATTGTTCCAAGAGAGCTATCAAGGGGTGCAGATATATGCTTATATAATCTCTGAGCTAGTAACAATCACATGACTATGGTCTATGCTCACCTGAGGTACAATGGTGCTTTCTTCCTTCAATCTCATATTAAGTTGATGCAGAGCTTTTATGAGTCTTTGTTTCTCCATGTATGACTTTAACACTTTTGAAGTGTCCCATATAGCAGTTATTGAATTTTGATAGATTATCATGCAGTCAACCAAATTTTGATGATTTAGTCCAGACCACTAAAGTAGTGCATCAGATATGTGATCCTATCAAACAAAATCAAATATCAACTTACATCAAGTCTATCTTGGTTCATGAGATCCTCTATCAGTTCTTTTATTCTATCCTTTGGAGGCTCAGCAGTTGGGCATCTGAAGTTGATGAGAAGTGTTGCATGATTTGATTCCTGAAGCATAGGACCTCAGTTTTGTACAGCATTATACAAGCTTTCATAGCCAGCATTGACAAAGTTTGACAGGTCAATTCGATCAAAGCACATATCTGATGCTATGTCACGTTGCACTAACTCTGCCTTGTGCATCTTCTCAAGAAAGTCTGAGGGTTTCAAATCAAATATTGTGAATGAGATCTGAAGGTGCTGCAGGCATCTTGCAAATTTGGAAAGCTGGTCAGAGACATAGAAGTATAAGGAGCCAAAAAGGTCTGCAGGTGAAGCATTGTTGGCCTTTCCTGCCTTGACCACTGCAGAGATGCTAAAACAGTGTCAGCATTGAACAACTACATATAAAAAAAGAAACAGGACAGACTCCCGAGAGTTTAATGGATTGGCCAAATCAGATTGCAACCACTGGCATTGTGGTGAAAAGAGAAATCTGTTTGGGGTATCAAAGTGCTCAACGGGAGCACCATAAGGCAGAAGGACACCATAGCTGTAGAAATGATGAAAGGCCAGACGATGAGCAGGTTGAAGCTTGCAGAAATGTCGTTGATGCCAGTCCATGCGATCGGGAGAGAAGCTGTCATCATTGGTCAATACTTGCTATTACGAGTAAGAGAACAGTATTTGATGGTTGCTCACCGCGTTTGACCCAGCGAGTCACGGACCTCCCAGATATTGTACCGCGTCTGGAGAAGTAACTCATAGAATTTGAGTAAATTCGGCTGAAAATGCCCATTTAGATGCGACGTAGCAGTAAGATCATGGGAGATGGATGTGGAGTCATCGCCACGTGTGAAGAATTGTTGCAAGAGTTGCCAAACCCGAAGGTCATAGTCCAAAGGCATCGAACATGAATACCACAGATGAAGGGCCACATCAGCTGCCGCACGGCTATCCTGTATTGTTCCGAGGATCAACAGTATTGCAAGGTTGCGCATCACAATGTACGGATTGTCGTCACTCAGCACCAGGCGAAGTTTCCCGGAGTAGTCCGAAGGTAGTTCGTTTACAGTGCGAATGATATTTCGCAAGTCACCGGACACTTAATATAGTTTGCATTCAAAGCTCAGCATCGACGGCACATGAAAAACTTAACTTACCGATAAACGCCAATGAGAAATCCCTTGCCTCGATCTCATTTTTCGGTAGGTTTAGCACGTCAAAGGCAGGTGTTGCACCCCATCTAATGCGTGAAAAACAATTGTTATCTTTGGCGTCAGGAAAAGGAAAAATGAGGAGGACTGACAGCGGCAAACCACTTCGCTCTGAATTTCCCTCAACTTCATTGATGAATAGAGGATTGCGCCCATCCTCGATCCATGAAGACTTCCAGTTTGGGAGAGCCAGAGGCATCTTACAAT
>SFCI01000474.1:739-20625 GCA_004681135.1 Hericium alpestre | reverse complement strand
CATCAAGTCTGTCCATCAACTGGACTCACCGCTGACCAGTGACTTCTGATCTGGCAGCAAAGGTCATTTTTCTTTACCTATTCACCATGAGTTGCGTCGTTCCTTTTCTAGAGGCCCTAAGGCTATGGTCTATGACAGATAGGGCCTTAATGACAACCCACCACTGTCTGATGCTGCTGCTAGAGAAACTGTGTCTCCTTTGCGCTGCTATCCCTTGCCGAAATAGATTTCTCAACAGGCCGCATCGGGAGACTCCATCCGTGGTAACGCATATATCTTGCGCGACTGGACGAAACATCATGCGACGGACAGTTTGCTGCCAAGGTGGCGATACAACAGCATGTCTCGACGGCGAATGACCTCACCGTAGCTCGGCAATGAGACAAGACGTCAGCTTTCACCCGCACAACTGCCGCACTTACGGAGAACGGTCATCTCGCCGTCTGCGCCTCTGCTTGGTGCCATACGGTCAGATACGACGATCCTGAGGCACGAAGGTTGAGTCCAGTATCTACTCTGGCCCCCGGGAGACTAGCCATATGGTTATAACGGCCAGTCATGCCTCGTGTTACCTCGACTTGGCAAGCATCCTGAAGACGTGACTCTTGGACTGATTTATCAAGAGCATTACAAATATGATGCTAACTTCGGATCTTAAGGATCTCTGCATACTCTCTGCATTCATCGGCTTCTCGATTATCTCGTCACGCAGACGCCATACACTGATACAAGTTCTGTACTCACACACCTGGCTTACACTCTCACAAGAACCCAGTATAAGTATTTCCATTCTAACCGCGAAGTGCTCGGTCTCTCCCTGCATTTGGAGCAAGATCTCTCTGCCATCGATCCCCAGCACGTTTCGAAATACTGGTCTTCACATCGAAGCATTGACATATCCCATTGATAAGTGCCAGCGTTGGCCTTCATCGGGTCTCCAGGAATCCCACAAGCAGACGTTCCATTCTGTCGTGGATTCTACATACTATTGTACGAGTTGCTTTGGTGACCCACCATGGTACGGTTCTTACAGCCGTTCTCAGGATCAATCATCGGTTTTCAGATCCGGAACCGTTCGGCAGCCTAAAGCCCATCGGACTGCCAGCGACATAAGTTTACCTCCCCCCAATTCCAGTTGTAGGAGGGACAAAGAGGGACAAAGGGAGGGAAGCTTGATTTCAAGGTCTGTCTGTGGATCAAATTGAAATATTATTGGATGATACTCACAGCCAGGCGTCCGCCAGATCGTACCCGTTTCATGGCCCCTTCGCTCCCCTTTGAACTCGTCATCAAGGTCATCGAGCATGCCTATTATTTGAAAGCCGACGGCCCATATGTGGATGTCAAGACGCTATCCGCCTGCACTGCGGTGTGCAAGCAATGGCACAGCTTCGCACGCAACCTACTGTTTTTTGAGTTCGTGTTGACGAGATCAAAATCGAATCGCTTTCTTCTTGAGCACTTTCTTTCTTTGCCGGCCCAGGCGGGTTCGGCGCCTGCATCCGATCCATCTCCCTCCTCGATCGGGAACCTGGTGGGGTGGACTTCATCGCCGTGCTCTCGCACTGTCCCGCCCTCTATGACCTCAAAATTGACTTCCGCGCCGACACCCTGGAGTTACCAGAGTCCGATGTCGCGCAGCTCGCCGCCCTGCCCATAAAAATACAGGCGTTAACATTGGACGTATACTACCCTCAAGCGGCGTCGCGCGTTCTTTACCAGCTTCTGGCCATCTGGCCGAACATCCAATCCCTCCGTTTGGACGATCCCAAGTGCATGGCGCCTCCACCAGCAGAGCGTCCCCCCTTCTCGCTATTTGAACTCGCGCTGACCAGCCGAGACCCCCCGGAGCACGTACTCCGCTGGCTCCTGCCGCCTATACCAGCAGGGCAGCGCGGCAGTCTCGACATTCTCTCCGTCACATTTGAGATCGACGCCGGCAGCGTGCTGAACGAATACGCGCCCTACGTACGCTCGCTCAGGTTGTCGTGTGTGTGGCCGTCCGAGCAGCTGCAGGAGATCATCGCGCGGTTCAGCGCGCTGGAGGAGCTTGTACTCGGCGATAGCTTAGCGGCCCGGGAAATCAGGATAGTGCTTCCACAGACAATCCGACATCTATGGATCAGCGCGATGTATGGAGAGCCCATGTGGAGTGTACGCTATGTGCTCGCGCTCTTGGACTCGTCGGACGTTCCGCGGCTCGCGCGAGTCTCGGTTGACGGTTCCGACCGTGACCAGCTCGTCCACCTTGCGCAGATATGCGCCAACAAGGGCGTGGAGCCGGTGATCAATGCATCCCCTAACAACATTGACTCCGAGTAGGTGGTCCTAGGAAATAGCTGCAGTGTTTAGCTCTGACCGACAAATAACCTACGAGATGGAGTATCCTGTCCCAGTGGAGCGCTTCCCTCGTGATTGGACGATTGAGAATCTGTACCGAATGAATACAGAGAAGTAGCACCCTGTTGGATTACGCAGTTGGTGTGGAAGACAATAGCAGATTATCCCAGTATGGGAGTTACAGTAAAACCAGAGTTCGAGCTATACACAATGATCTTGAAACTCCCCTCCACCCCCGCATCAAACGTTGATGGGATAATTGTATACTTTCCCGCCTCCAGCTGGACTTGTCCAGTGACCGCTCCTGAAAGCGAATCGGTGTAAGGATCCGACGACACGAGGGGCCGGCCAACAAGAAGAGCGCTACGATAAGGATCCGCGGGAAAAATGGAGACATTGATGAACGTGGTCTTGGACAGAAGCTGTAGGCGCGCTCTGTATTCTGCATTAGCGTGGTTCGCGAGAAAAGTCGCTGCAGCTGGTGTTCACCTGATCTCTGATGGCGACGGCAGGTACAGTTCGAATGACGGATTCAAGGTGTAGTTGTTGAACTGCGCAGCTCCCGCAGCAGTCATCCCGGCCCTGTATCGGCGAAAATCAGCAACAAAAGGATTTGCCAAGCACGCTCAGACAGACCATTCTCCGTGAACCGTCTTCATGAACATTCCCGCACCTTCCTGGGGGATTGGATCCAGGTGTACTTCGTCCGAGCTCTCCATGCGGAGGCTAAATGGCCCGTGCTGGGTCGTGTCAAAGGTAGACACTATGACGGTATAGTCTCCCGCTGGACAATGGGGATAATTATCGATCAATCGGCTATTTTGCGAGAAGGATGCTCACGGATGAGTTCCGCCTTTGCATGCGCGAAGCCGTACGTATATGCTCCAGTATTCACAACCACTTCGCTGGGCACGAGACTGCGAACGATAGGTAAAATGGAAAGTTTTAAAACAATGCCATGCTTACTCGAAAACGCGAGCTCCCTGTCCCCAGACAACGGTCAAATTGACCGGCAGATCTTTCTCAGATCGGAGGGTGAAGGCAAGTTGTACCTTATGTCCCTTCGACTCGCTCGACTGCGACGTCGGACTGACCCGAAGTCGATACTGAGGATTGAACATATATGAAGGCAACGTGTGGTTCCCTCCGGCGGTTCGCGTCGTAAACGAGCCCGTAACCTAGACAGCGGGCGTAAGAACGACACATATACCGGTACCTTTGAAGAGCTTGCCTTGAGATCGAACGGGAGTCTCGAAGCATAACTCTGCCAACGCATGGGCCGCGTCGAATATGCAGTGACAGTAAAACCGACATCTTTGGCAGATCCTTCGTACAGTGCGGTTATTGCCAGCATAGAGGAAGGATGGGCCAGCGAAGATTTAAGCTGGTGAGGACGGAGATTAATACAAGCACCATCTGAACGACGACATGCTACAAACCAGAAAATGAGGACTATTGGTGTAGAAGCCCTGAAAGAGGTATTTAGTATTGGCTGAAGAACGATACTTGGAAGCACGTACTGCAGGCTGATCAGGCCCTTGCTGCCCGATGGAAACATCGGCCGCACTGCTACTATTGTCGACATGAAGTGATATGTAGTCGGAAGCCCGTCGAGTATCGGTTCGATGCCTCGTAAGAAGCACCCATACATTGCTTTCCGAGGTAGCTTCAGTCCGGCTCTGTGACTCGTCGAGGAGAAGCCATAAGGTCAGATGGTTGGCTAGCACAAAAATATGAGCAAATGAAGATACGGGGAACAATGAACTTACACTCTTCAAGGTCTGTTTCTGAGAGGTGAGACGCTCTCCATGCCCTGATGAAACGGTCAAGATGCTATCGAGATTGATATCCGCAGTGTCACGAACCCATGGAAGTGGACTGTGTGAGAGAACAGTCGCGGATTCCAGCTCAGGTACAGGCTGTCAAACACATTACAGAAATGATCCCACTCCATTGTGAAGGATCCACCTTGAAGAGAGCGTGCGTTAGAATACAGGAAGATAGATAGATCATATCGTACCAACGTGGCCAGATTCATGGAGCGACAGTCGTGAGAGACCAGAGGTAGGAGAGTCTAGTGGCCGAGGATCCCTCGGTTGCCAAGAGTCAAGAATAGTCACAAACCTCCTTCCGTCTTCACCTTCCACCAAATCTGGGCAGAATGGAGAAATCAGACATGTCGACATTCCACCGGTAACATGTTAGTCTACCTGTGATGGCATAGCTGTGTGCAGGCAAGAGATGGAGATCCTCGCGGAATGAAGATGGCCGGTCATCAGTTCCTGCGGTCAAAAGGCATAGTCCTTCAAGTTACATTCATTAGGAACTGGCGCGGAGATATCGAGAGAGGTACCCACCGCTGCTGCATGATTGAGAAATCAGGAACCAAGTGTGTTCCCGTTTGAAGGATGAACTTTCGATGAATGTCAGACAAATGACAGCGTCAATCAAGCTATTATCAGATACCTCCTGATTTCGATTTGCTCTGGTATCCACCCCGATAAGACGCTGTTGTGCGATTAAAAATAGCTCTGAGAGCAGACAGGTCATCTACGCACTGTATGTCTATACTTGAGTTTCTGCGGAAAGGAAAAGCCAGTCAGGTTCTGAGCGGCGTGGACAGCTGTGGGACTTACGAACCAGGAAAATCATAGCCCCCCATCAGCTTCAGGTACTGTTCCATAAAAGTTCGTCATCATGGAATGATGCTGATAACGCTGATACCCACCGCTTTTTCAACAAGTGCTGGCCAGAGGTCTGATTTGTCCAAGGTCGATAAACACATGAGACTCCCGTCGGGATGGAATGGGAGCTCCTCGTCTATCGCTATACAATCATGAACACGACATTCATCGTGCTAGATTATAAAACTTACAGATCTAAAAAATGTCAGCTTTGGGATAAAGCCCTCAGTCCAGATGCAGAAGAGTTACTGACCCGTCGATGTGCACCATTGAACCATACTCGGAGATCATACCTGCCGGATTTTGATCTCTCGGGTCTGTTCGATGCGTCGCATGGATGAAGCACAGGTAAGGCGGCCTGACACCAAAGATTCAATCATCTGCTGGGCGATGGAACATGTCAGGAGACTGACTTTGCTTCGATGTCGAGAGCTGTGCTCCAGGCATACTGCAATTGAAGTACATAGCGAGCAATCCTCGATGACCCTCTGGACGATGTCTTGACCTCGCAGGTTGGGGTTGAGGAGTTCAACATCTTGGAAGACATCGTCGGGACGCCTCCATGTAGTGCCTACCCGCTCCTGCTCCGCTGACAGCTTCAGCTGTCCATCAGGATCACTATACTTACATTTAGCTATTTTGAAATATCAGACAGGCGAAAGACGCACTGATACCGCGTCGCAGAGTCGAAGGCCCCGCTATCTGCCTCGCTCCAGAGAGGCACATGCAAACCGTTGACAGTCGACCCTTTCTTCAGCACCAATGCCTGCTCATCTGAAAATAACCATCACGCACGGTGCTATCATACATATCGAGCACACCAACCTGGAGAAAGTGGATTCCGGATGACAGGAGTCAATCCGCTCTTAACCGCCTTGATACGCTCGGCGCGCTCGAGAGCCTTGCTCGCCTGGCTCCTCAGTCGCGTCTGCGAGCGCGCATCGACGGCCGATCGGCTCAAGGCCAGATACGCAGTGGCGGCATCGATGTACCCTCGAAATGCAGCGTCGTAGTTCTTGCTGAGCTCGGCCTTGGCTGCTTTGTTGTAGGTCGCCTGATGGTGTGGGGTAAGTCAGATCAGGCAGCGACGATCCTCCGCACGCGCTGTGCTTACTTCTGGGTCGTCTTGCTTCGAGCCGGCGCGTTTCGCGCTCATTTCTTCTAGCACAGGATATTGTTCGTTGAATAAGCTATTGACGAGTGTGAGTGTGAAAGGTAGGTCGGGAAGAGTCAGGGCCCACTCCGATGTCGAGGACGCGCGTTCAGAACGTCAATAAGAGCCACGTGCCTGGTGCCGGCGTCCAGACAGTAACTTGTAAGTTAAGTACTGTCAGAGAAAGTACTCTTTTACTCAAGCTCGCGCGAATCCATGGAAGACCATTGATAAGAGAGACAGGTATGAGTTCAATTGATCCGCTTGACTCCAATGAATGAACACGACGAAAAGACAACCGATGTTTTTGAGATGCCGTACAGTGTGGGGAGTCGCCGAAACACATTGCCTAATGCTAACAGTACGAGTGATAGAACGGAAATTGTAACTACTTGTAACTACTGGGTGCAAATGATTGAGATGTACGTACGTATGTATGCAAGGACCGGGACGATGTAAGTAATGTGGAACTGTAACTACTGAAGAGACAAACAAACAACGATGGAGCAAGTAGGTAGGTAGGTAGGTGGGGCGCGAACAACAGGCGGGGTAAGAAACGAAGAATAAAACTACGAGCATTCCGATGGAAACGACAGGGGGAATCGGGATTTAGAACTGTATGCACACGAATTTTATGAAGTACATATGGCAGGCTATCGTTACAGCGGGGCCTCTATACCCCGTATCGCTGCGCTAAACGCTCTTGGATTGCGGGCGGGAACGTCGCCACTTGCGCCTGCCACCCCGCGGCATCGGCGGCCTTGAAGCCACTCAGCAGAGTCTGGAACATCGAGTTCAGCTCCGCGGACGGCGAATTCCATCGCACGATGGCGTTGCAGAACCACAGGAGGCTCTGCGAACACAGACAGATCAGCGCACTGCAGCAGCACTTCAATCGAGATGACCGACCTTCGCAATGCCCATGGGATTTGTCTGCACGAGGGTGCAAAGCCCGCGGAAGGCAGAGTCCTTCTCCTCGTTGTCGCGGATCTCATACAGCGCCTGACACCACGCCTGCGCAAACTCGGGCAGCAGCGGAGCGACGAGATTCGGGTGCATGAGCCCGATGCGGCCTATTGACACGGCCGCGTTCTCGTGCAAGCTGCGCGGCGCCTTCGGGTGCAGGAGGATCGGGACGAGCCGTGAGATGAGCGGGTTCACCCACTGCTGGAACTCGGGGTCATCACGGCCGTAGCGGAGCGCGACCTCGCCGACGGACCAAGCCGCGTTATTGCACGCGCTAATGAACTCGACCTTCGGCTCCGGGTCGAGCTGCATGATCAGCTCCTGCATGATGTCTGCCATGTGCGGGCGCAGGAGCGGGAAGCATGCCATGGCGAGGTCGCCGATGAGCGCGTAGGCCGACTGCCGCACGGGTGCTTGCGGGTGCTTCAAGCATATGACGAGCAGCTGGAAGAAATTCGGCTGGCCGGCTTCGATGAAGGGTTTCAACTCCATGCCCAGGCCCTGGGTGAGGCCGGAGAGAAGATCGAGTGCGACAACAAGGAAGGTCTTATCGGGCTCGTCAAGGTCGGGGTTCTGTTGATACGTCTGGTATTGGAAGATAGACGTCTTTGCGATGTTGAGACAACGATCAAATACAGGGCCTGCATATGGAAGGAAAGCAGGCCCAATGGCGATAGTGACAGATGCCAGGCACTATAAGCCATGTATGTGAGAACGTGTCAATCATCGAACATTAAGCTATTTCATACCTCCAGAAGCGGAATCAGATCCTCATCATCATCCTTCAATTTCGACCACTTCTTCGTCAGTGGCGGCATGAGAATGTCCACATACGCAGGGTTCTGCAGCGCCGAACCGACTGCGTCTGCGAGGGTGCCGACGGCATCGTACAAGATGAGCATGTTCTTGTGCTGGTACTTCTCGAACGCGAAAACCAGATTGCGCAACACTGGCTCGAGGTACGGCGCGAGCTCAGTCCCAGCATCCTCTTCTAGCGTCGCGAATGCACTGCAGCCCGCTTCCTGGACGCGCTTGTTGTTGTCCAAAACCATGCGGAGCAGCTACAAACAGGCACAATAAGAACCCGTTACACATTTAATAGTGATCGACGACGTACTCCTTCCAAAGTGGGGATGAAGAACTGGTTCTTGTGGGTTTCTGTCGTGCCTTGCACACACCAGCTCGCGTATCTCCCAAGGGTCCAACAAGTGATAGATCTCACGAGGGGCTGTAAAACCCGGAAAGATTAAGCAGATTCCACGCGCGAATCAACGGAAAACGAACCTTGGGGTCATTGAGCGTACTTACGAGGTACGGTATGAGCTGTGGCAAATGCGGCTCAATAGCCTCAATACACCCTATAGACACAGTCAATTAAACTCAGCCGAAGCGAGTCACTTTATGGGCGCGCACCTTCCGCAACCGCGCCCAGCGCCAAGATCGCGCTCTCCCGCTGCAGCCAGTCGTTATTCCACAGCTTGCCCTTGAGCGGCTCAAGCAGGACGTTCAACAGCTCCGGCCCGAAGCGCACGGCGAGCACATCGAGCGCCGCCGCGGCGCACTTGCGCAGATTCCACTCGGTCGACATCTCATCGGCGAAGTCGTCGTCATCCTCGTCGTAGTCCTCTTCGTCCGAATCGAGCTGCTCCTCGCCGTACACTCCCACCTTCTTCGAGGTCGACGGTTCTGAGCCGTTCGTCTCTTCGCGCGTGTAGCCGTGCGACTTCCCGCCATAATGCCGCGGCTTGATGTCGGTCTCCTTATCTGGGACGGACGTGTCTTCCTCGACGTCGGCTTCAAGCCAGAGAAGATCATCCTCGCCGTACACCATGCAATCCAGCAGCACAGGCGCTACTCGGTTCAACAGTGGGTGCAGGTATGCAGCCAGATCTGGGTCTTCGGCAAACGTGAGCCAGAACTCGCATGCCTCCAGCGCAACGTTCTCGTTCCTGTCCTTCGTCGAGTACAGCATATACTCCGCGACATTTGGTAGCTCGGGCATGACCTTGTCGGGGCGCGACGCCAGTAGCAGGACGAGGGCCTGGCAGACGTGACGTCGCACGGAGGGATCCTCGTCGGACGCGCGCTTGAAGAGACATGCGATGAATGTATCGATGTGTGCATACAGCGCCTGGCTGTTCACGGGCACAAAAGACGACAAACACGCGACGGCATGCGAGCGGATTTTCGAGTTCGGGTGCTCCGTGAGGACGAGGAACTTGGGTACCATGAAATTGAGAGGGAACGTTCCGTTGATTTCGACATCGAGCTTGCGCGGGTAGTCTTCGCAGGCTTTCTCGAGGACGTTAAATGCAGCCTGCAAAAAATTACGTTAGACGCTCGTTATCATAGTCGAGATAAAGCCAAAGCTAAACGACGGCAATGAAGCATGTCGGGATGATGACAGAGAGCTAAATGAAGTCATAGAGCGTGTCTTCTGTCGCCTCCTGATCGCGCCTTTTGAGCGCGAAGCAGGTCTGCAGGCATGATGTCCTGTCTTGTGAGCATGATGACCCGTTATGCAGGTATGGTGACCTTGCATCAGGTATGGTGGCCTGGTCGGTCTGGAGGGTAGTCCAAGTGTTTTCCGACATCATGTTTTGATCGTGACTTTCGTCAAAGATGCGAAAATCGCATCGCCCCGTGTGGCGGGGTGCAGATCGACGCATCACCATTGAGCAGACGCGATCTGACAGACAAAGATGTCTGATTTGTGCGAGCACGTCCAGCGCCGGCAGGTAGCACGACAGACAAGTTGGCATGGCCCACGCTTAGGATGCGACACGGGAGGCAGCGCCACCAGCGCGAGACCCCGCGCGCGAACTTCGCGCCGAGAAACGCATCCCGGCCGTAGCACAGGAACTGCAAGCAAACACAAAAGATGGGTTCTCACCTCCTGCTGGCTCTCGTCTGGCGAATCCAACAAAGTGACGAGCTGCGTCAAGCACTCGGCCCATCCCCGCGGCTCCAAGATTCCGAGAAACGAGACGATGTCCTGACTCGCGGCATTGCGAATCATGGGACTCGCGTCCGCGAAGGCCTGCAGAATGGCGGCCTTCACGAAGGCGACGACCTCGGGCGGGGAACGGATGACGAGACGAGCATTATTCTTGAGGAGATAGCCGGCGATGGTCCTGATTCGGTCCTCCTCCTGGGGCAGCGAAGCGAGGATGTAGGCCAGATACGCAATGTAGTCTGGTACGCGCGTGAAGTTGTTCAATTTCTGCAGGGGTGCCGCGGGCGCAGGGTGAGCTGCTCGGTGTTCGACAGGCCGATCGCATTGGAAAGAGAGGACTCACGTGTGTAATGTTGCGTTGCACGGCTGCATTTTCTGTGTCTAGGGATTCGTGGATTGTCTGGAGGATTTCACGGAGGCCTGTTTCTTGCGGAGACCAAGCGTTCATGGTGTCGGGCGTCGAGGAGAAGGAGAAAGACAAGTCGAACGCGTTCAGATGTGCTTCAATAAAGTGCGCGTGATGTGACCGTCACAAGCCCTAACGCTCCCCTCACAGTCACGGTGTGGCTCGGCCTGACCGAGCGGATGACCAGTCTTCCCAATATCTGACTGATGCCTTTGTCCTCCTGCCCAGCGTCTTCAGACCGTACCACCTTATGGTATAGTTCCTCTCCACCGCACTCACGAGAACCCTTCATTTCCCTCCATTTTCCCGCTTATCGTCCAGGCTTCTTTCCCCAGAGACACAATCAGCCATCTCTTTGTGGACCGAAGTACGCAGAAAGTTCTATCGCGGCCCTTATAGGAAACGCTCGTCCAGCGCTTTGGAGCACTTCTGTCACACAGGCGGCTGCCTTCGGGCAGCCAATGGCGTCGACACTGCCGATGCTTTACCCAGCGCTATGACTGTTAGACGTGGCCCCGGCGATCTAACCAGGGCTTGGGCATGCACGATGGCCTAACCAGTGACGATGATATATTGCATCACCACCTCAGATTATCGTGTCGTATCGACGGCTTGGACGTCACGACTTGCCATCCGGCATCGATTCCGTGATCTGTTCATCTGATGGAGGTCCTACGAGGAAGCCGGCTTGGTCACTGAGTTGGTGCCATCTTGTGCACCAGGGCTTCCAGATTAACTTCTTTTGCTGGCCTCACGCAATGACGATTTGTGCATCGCCAGGTTGAAGGCAGCTTCCCTGCCCCCCCCTGTCGCTGCGAACAGCAACTGTCGACCACAATGTAATTTGTTGACAGCTGTACACAACGTTGGCTGGTGGCGTTTGCTAGTGTGCCCTGGGTCCACATCCCCGCATCCTGTTGCGACACGTTCCTCGGCGCATGGCTCATTAATCTCGGCTCCTGCCACTGGAGAAGCACAACTCGTACACAAGCACACAAATTCTGTCACGCTGCTCTTCGGAGGTTCCTTCCGGTTCTGTCTTTCGCAGACCTCTTGACTTATGGAGACTACGTCTACAATGACTGCGTGTGTATATTGTACGACATGGTTGATGGACAATAAATATACGAACAACGTTGGTACCCATGCGCCTATGAAGTCGCGATTACCATAGACAGCTAGCACAGAAGATTTACAGTAAGGATCGAACAAGCTAATGAGTGAAGAAATGAATGACGACGGACAAGCACAACTAGAAGCCGATAACCCAATGATAAAAGCACACAAATGCCGCTCCCAAATGAATGACGGATGGTCGATGACGACACGAGGGTGAAAGAGTGTGTGCGCTCCGCGGGCTATTGCGATAGCGCCTTGAAATACGAATTCTTCAGCAGCAGCGAATACTCAAACTGCAGCATCGCGACCGCGTCGCCCTTCGCGCCACGCGTCGGCGACGGCGCACGCGACGCGGGGCGCGATACGGGCGCTCGCCCGGGGCCCGGCACGTCCCCGAGCGGGTCGTCCATCCACGCCTTGAAGAACGCGCCAGCTCGTCTTGGACGGGACGAAGTGCCCGCCGGTGTGCTCCTCGAGGCGCGGCGTGCCCGAGACGCGCAGCAGTGTCCACGACCACTCCTCGATGACCGTGATGTCGTCCCAGTACTTATAGGCTCCCTGTTGCTCGCCTATTTCCCTAGATTGTCCATTTCGTCTGTACCGTACTGTACCTCCAATACAGGTCACTGCGCTGCTTGTCACTTTCTGCTCTCTCGCTCCCATCATCGCTGGTGACTTGGGTGGTTCTCTGCTGTCTACGACTGAGTCTTGACAAGGACGAGCCTGGAGAGAAGGAACGATCGTGTGAGCTGATCGCATCCTGCCAGCTAGTCTGCTGCTCACTCTCTTGGTCGGCCGCCGAAGCCTTGTCCTGCCTATCCTCCTCTTCAAAGGCTTTCAACAGCCCTGCACTGACGTCGCCTGTCCTGTGAGCCACCCAGATCGGCACGGAGGCTAGGGAGCGGTCGAAAGGATTGAAGGTGCAGCCAGAATGAGTGAGGTGCGTGAACACAGGGGAGCAGGTAGCCTCCATCTGCTGCATGTAGAAGAAAATCAGTGTGCATGGCACGAAGAGGCTACGTGTCACATACCAGGCATGCGCTTGATGTGTCAGAGTGGAATCGTCCTGGCCAAGGCCGCCCCTAGATAGAAACACGTGCGTAAGGTCAGATCACATCGACAGGCAAATCAGAGGGAAGAAAGGCATCCCGTGACTCTGCCTTCCAGCTGCTGGGCCTTGGCGAGACCCAACTTGAAGGAGGGATGGAGCCTCTGAGACGGGAAGGGGAAAAGCAAATGACTCACCAGGGAGCACTACACATGCATGACGTGTCAACCAGGTGGGCTTGTTTTCTAAATGGTCGCCCCTAGGTAGAAACACGTGCAAACGAGGTCAGATTGCATCGAGAGGCAAAATAAAGGGCAGAAGGCATCCTGTGGCTCTGCTGTCCAGCTGCTGGGCCTTGGTGAGACCCAACTTGAAGGATGGACAGAACCACCAAGACAAGAAGAAAAAGGCAAGCCACTCACCAAGACAGCTCAACCCAGAGGAAGAAAAAGGAGTGGATAGACCGAGAGAGGAGAAAAATGAGAGGAGGAAGAGATGAGAAGTGAAGCTCACCACGTCTGAAAGCGGTATATAGGTGAAGCCTCACAATTCACGCCCTGATGAAGCAGAGTCTCAACATGCACAAGCAGATGAGTAATGCTGATGACACCACCATAAAACGTGCCGGAAAACTGAATTAAATGCTCTGGAACAAAGACAGCGGCAAACATATTGTTTGCATATTCAGAGTAGGCAATGACTGAGAACGTAACAAAAGCAACACCACACATGGCGGTACAAATAGCAGTGGGATCGTAACAAGACTGAAAAGTGAAGATAACAAAGACTCATCCCATGCAGGGAGCCACAGACTAAATATCATCATGGGTATGCTAATTCTGTACGCGCACACAGCCAGCTGCAAGGGCCTCTGCAAACACCTCCCTAGCAATACAAAGATTCTTGTATTTGCTAAAGTTGTTCAGTGACACTCCACAAACCTGCTTCAATGTTGACCAATACGAAGAATATAGCCCTGGCTTCTTTCCCTGGAAGACAATGTAGACGGGGCCTACATGGTCATCCAGCAAATCATGAAACTGCGAAGCAGGCCCTGCGTCAGGACTGCGCTGAGGACTGAACGTGACGCCATCACCTTCGTCGTTGTTGACATCACTATGGGTCAAGCCAGGAGCGGCAGGGACCCACGGTGCAATAGTAGGACAGCATTCAAAGGAACCTTCCTTGCAGAAGTGTGTCAGACCACACTCCAAGTGAGCACGATATGCCGCCCACACATCGCAGCAGTCATGGAAACCACTGTAGAGTGGCTGTGTGCATCCACGAACCTGCTCCTCTGCACATGCCCTACATACAGGAATGAGCTCCTAGCCACTGCGATAAGGATAAAACTTACAAAGTGTAGTACACCCCAGGGCAATAGCCCCTAAAGACAACCCAAGCATTAATCCACGCCCCACCTTCGTAACCCATTCCATCTCCAGCTTCTTCTGCATTATGGTGTAGGACATGAAGGCACCGAGCCCGCCCAGCCTTCTGACCCTTGCTACTCCTCGCACGAAAGGCATAGGCCAATCCTCGTGGGATGCCTTGGCTCATCGCGCCAGCCTCCCACCTACAGGACAAAACTTCATGATAAAACTCTACTCCTAGACTAGTACTGTGTACCACTGTGAAAAGAATCCTGCACGCTTGCCTGAAACTACATGATAATGATGGCCGTTCATAGCAATGTTATCTAGAACATTTTGAGTAGCACTCAACACATGAACGATGAGCATGCGCACCATCTGACTCGACGTCATTTGTGGACCAACTGCTCGGGAAAGGGGAAGACGAACTAGCAGAGGTTGGAGATGAGGAGCCATGAGCAGGGATGTCTGCACGACCGGCCTCACAATAAGAACACGATGTGCCAGCCATAGGCACAACACTTACATGCCTTTCCTTCTGCATCAATCTCAACCTCGCCCATAAGCCTGACCAGCTCCGGGTCTGTCGCATATGACGACATTGGTGTCGGGCGTGATGACAAAGGTGTAGCATACGACGATGGGCTCTCAGACGGTGGGGGTACACACAGCGGCGAGAGCATCCCTGCCGAGCATGAGAGATAGAGGCGAGTAAAAGAGGGGAAAGGGGAGTGAGGATTACCGAGGAGGCTGAGGGGGTTTATATAGGCTGGGGGGCATCAGCCACAGTGAAGGAAGCGAAGGAAGTCAAACCACAGAGCAGTGCATGCTGAACGTGGGAGAGGGCCGCTACGTGCTCGAGAATGTGACGTTTGTTTTGATCACGTGCGTATAGTTGAAGTTCAGCTACGTTGGCTAATGGCCAGGACCGGCCGGAAACTGGGTGTGAGTCAGTGTTTGTACTCCTTCGTTCACTCCCTATTCGTCTCCTGCCTGATTGATGCTGCAGACAGCCCGATGGCTGGCAAGATGCTCGCAGGCAAATCACGTGTTCGCAAGTCGTGCCTTGCTGGTCTAGGGAAGCCTCGCGGCTGCAAGGCCTTCTACGCGGCCACCGAGTCGAGTTCTGCCAGCGACACGTATCAGCCTGGCGAGATGCCACTGCTGCCGATCCCCCCACGACACATTTTATGATAAGACCACAAATAGCTATCTGCAAGAAATCAGGTACAATTTTGACGTCAACGCAGAGGGCAGAATCATTCCTTTACCCGATGATGTGGATGAGGACGAGGGCACCGAGGACTTTGCAGGCGAGGACGGGCCAGTAAGGGACCAGACCGCAGCTCAGGCAGCTCGCACAGAGGTGATCGCTCAGAAGAAGAGCCTCAAGTGGAAGGCTCTTTGAACAGTGGGACAGTGGGTCTAAGAGCAGGAGAGGGAGAGAGCATGCGAGCTGGGGTTAGGAGCTTAGTCAGCCATTGCCTTGTCGTAGCTAGTCAGGCTTGTCAGAGCATCAGCAGCACCCGCCGAAGATGCCACACCCACATCCGCCGTCGAGGACCCACCTCACGTGCACGACGGACATGCACCTCACGCGTGTGTGGCGACATGCGAGCGAGAACCCGCACCTGCACTAGCACTGACCACCAACGCCCCGCACGAGTCCCCCCACACATCACCGTCACCACCCGCACAGCCCACGCCGTTCCCGGCGCTATCGACGCCCGCTGCTGCCGCCATTGCCGCGCTAGCAGCCTGCGTACATGCTGCAGGCCCGCCGGCCTTTCTCGTCACAACAGCCACGCACGCGTTCGACGATGAGTGCGCCGAACTCCCCCTCGCATCCGGCAGCCCCACGAGCCCCGCTCCCGCGACACGCGTGCACGACCCACCTCCGCATCTGGCGACAACCCGAGAGGAGATCCATCCGGATCTCCTCGCGCAGATCATGGAAGACAGCAGACGGATAGAATGACGAGCGGCAAAGCTCCAGCCGCGAGACGAGGAGTGGAAGGAGATGTACCAGCAGGGATGGCACGAGGGGTACGAGGCAGGGCTCGACGATGGGTATTCGGAGGTAAGCCCGCCTCCTGCACCCGTTCGCACCGACGTAGGCACGCAGTCGGACGACCCAACGCCCCCGCTGCCCCCTCCCGCTAGCTCATACCTTGCGATTCCACGCATCGATGCGGCCATGCAGTCCGACACCCCGCCCCGTTCGCCTCCCTTGCGTGTCGACCCATGTACCCCGCCGCCTGCATCCCCCGACTCGCACGTGCCGTTATCTGCCCCGCGTGTCCCATCGATCGCTGATGCCGACATGCGCGATGTGCCTGCATGCAACCCAACGCCGCTGCGTGCACCTGTAGTGTGCAACGTCGCCGTCGTTCAGACGGATGATGCTATGCCACCCACCCGTGTCGACTCTGCCTCCCAAACACCAGACCCTGCCGATTCCGCTATGCCGGCGCACAGCAACACTACCATCAAAGACAATTCGCATCCCTCTGCCCACGTTGTTACGTTTTCCGCAAATACCCCACCATGTACAGTCATTTCACCTTCACTTGACGATATTCCGACATCGCACGCCTCATTTACGAATCGCATTAATGACCCTTCAACGGCACATACAACTTTCAATGCATTCTCATGGGCAGATGATGCCGTGACCCTTCCTGTCAATAATGTCACCCCGCTTGCCTTATTACCGACTCGGGATTTTTCAGTATTGCGTACTCCTTCCTCACGGCCGCCATTCGAGTCTCTCCAATGTCGTGCACGTCGATCTCGCATGCGCCCTGCATGCCGTACTCGTTCACAGCCACCACCACCACCACTGCCTCTTCCGGTCATCACACGGTGCCATCCATCTGGTCTGCGCACAGGTCGACCATCAGTCACCATCCAATCATCGCCAGCTCTGATGCCCATGGTGCCACACATAGCTCCTCTCGATTGGGATGCAGACCCACGTTTGTGCGAGCTGAGTCGTGTTCTTCAGGGTTTGGGTTGGGTTCGTTCTGGTTCTGGGTGAGGTTCTTCCGAGGCGATGCAGACATCGCCATTTTCGAGGGGGGCACATGGGACAGTGGGTCTGGCGAGCACGAGACAAGACCACTAGCCGAGCTTAGTCAGCATTGTCCATAGCGAGGTTCCTCATGTGTAGCTAGTCTTCCTCATCGCATACCATCACTGGGCATAGCTATCGCCCTTGGCCTCTCCACCGTACCAGTGGATGTTGGAATGACATCTAGATTGTTGCAGAATGGTGGCACCACAAATCACAAAAATATTCACATGTATTCTGTTCACAGAGTACTCTACGATAGACATGGATTTGTACCACTTTACATGACGATAAATCAGTCTCTGAGAGCAATTCACTGAGCAAGGCGAGGATAGTGCCGATTGTGGCGTAAATTTCCGGGGTCCTCAATTTTCATGTGGTACCACTGGGTAGTCATATTTGGGCACTCAGTTTCCGGACGCCCCTTGTGCGAACGACACATCGTTCGCCGACGCCTACGGCAACCAGGGAGTCCATGGTTGGAATTTCCCGCACCGCGCATCACGCGACCGCATCACTGGCACACCTCCAGCCTTTTCCTCTCTATTCCTCCCTACTCCACCTATTTCTGTGACTTAGTGTGCCATTCTATGGCTAGATATGTGCTTTACGTACATATGGCCGGTTTCAATGAATTTTTGGCCCAAAAATTGGCCTATTTCTGCCGGTGCATGGCATGAAATTGCTTTACATAAACAGTGAGTTGCATCCCTGTTCATTGACGATTCTGCTTGCACGATCAGGCGTGATATAGGGTGAGCAGTCCGATAGAATGCAGGTGTGCCCATGGTGCTTGTATAGCTTCAATGTCGCAAAGGAAGTATATGAAGATAGACATCCGTTAAGACAAAGATTGTGAGAGAAATTTATTCAGTCATCAGCAAATGATGGGGGCTGGTATGGTTTACGTAGGGGATGTTTGGCCGAGTTTGTACTGTAGGCCTGTGATGGTCAGCCTTGCACCAGCTTGGCGACAAGATGGCCAACCTCTCACCGGGCCCATGAGCCCTTTACAATAACAATGTCGTCTTTGTACTGTTTGTAATATTGCGCATCAATATGACTCGCCTGTTGGATCAGTCGACCTGTGCAGCACCTGTGCCTGCAGCGCGCTGACCATCTGTTCGCCAGCTTGGCTGATGTTGACCAACATCCTGTCGACCTGAGGAACAGGTAGGTAAACTTTTTGTCAGTAACGCATTGCTGATATAGGTGGTGATTTATTAGTTGGTGATCCCAGCTCAACATGTTAGACTCGGGCGACAAACTGCTGCTGTCTGGCTCTCTGATTAAGGTGTACGCGGGGAGGTAGGCCAATTTCGACTGTGAATTGCTCGTCGGTCGACATGGTGCAAGTCAGGAAACGTTGCGTACACCGAGAGCAACAGGTAAAGTAAGTATTTCTGAAGACTATATCTACTTTTCGCCCGATTTACATGCCCGACACTAGATTCTTCGCACGGTTGCCACCATGGTAAGTTCAACCGTCTGTCAAAACACGTCGGATGCGCTCGGTATGACTTCAAGGGCTTGGGAGTTGGAGATATTGAAGAGCTGAAGGAGCATGAGATAATGTCGGTGAAAGCATGAGTCACATTTTGATTTGTCTGCAATACAAAAGACTGAGACATCGCTGTTTCACTGTCACTTTCTTATTGTTCTCCATGGGGGCCATAGCGTAGTGGCACAGGCTCTACTTAAGTGTCCTCAAGGGACTTCTTGCCCACCAAATTTGTTTCCGTACCACTAACTGCCTCCGTTCCGCACATGTCTTCTGACATACTTACCATCTACCACAGCAGTCTGCCACTCGACTCATTTCTCTTCCATTAAATTNCACTTACATGTTAAGTATGCTTCTTTCTTANACGACAGAGACCNGAGCTGGACATCCCATCATCACAGAGATCATGGNGACTAGTCCNAAGAGAAAGACNAAGTGANTTGCCCTGAATCNTTATCTATCNGATACATTCACCATTATTTCCGAAGTACTACCGGATACTCNCACAAAGGCCGATCCATAGATCCAGTCTGTCAGCCACTNGACACACTTACTCGAATAGGGCATGTGTAAAGCTCAAGCTGGGTTCGACGAGCCTGAGGACAAGAGCNGTTCATAGGTGACCATCACTCTTTCCTGATTTGTATCTGATGTTTGTGGTTACAGATGCACTCATACTTACTGGTCTTATGTAGNGCTCTGCGAGCTCNGATGCTCTTGTTCTGAGAAGCATGGACATTGCNATACTCTCTCATATNGCNGAGAAGGTGTGTCATCTGTGGTGATTCCTTGCAAGGGTTGCTGACAGCCTGCCGGATAGCTCAACAGCATGCNTCGTGTTGGCTGTGGGGAGGACATTTATAGACAACNGACTNTGGGTGCGAGAGACCTTTGCATGGTGGAATGAGTACGTTCTGAATGTCCTGCTCTGGGCTCTTTGCTAATGTCATNTTAGACAGATCTTCGGGAATTGTACTGGAACNAATCTGCACCTCNANGCTCAGCATTCACGCTCAACAGCGGCAAATTCTATGATGTCTAAGCTAGCCNAACAACGAGCTAACAAGNGTCGNNTGGCTTTGGCCAGTGCCATNNCTGCTGGTGACAGGGGTGCGAGCNNGGAATAGCACTTTGATTGGAGTGTATCGATAGTACAATTGTATTCCAATAAATAGCAATAAAATGACATTTATTCCAAATATCCATTCTNGTGTGATTTCCGGTGCAACGGNGGTGGTNTCNAGNNNNGGTCNTANANAGCANA
>SFCI01000473.1:9963-20632 GCA_004681135.1 Hericium alpestre | reverse complement strand
CGCTCACCTATTTCCCTAGATTGTCCATTTCATCTGTACCGTACTGTACCTCCAATACAGGTCACTGTGCTGCTTGTCGCTTTCTGCTCTCTCGCTCCCATCATCACTGGTAACTTGGGTGGTTCTCTGCTGTCTACGACTGAGTCTTAACATGAAGGAGATGGTGGTGGTGAGAGAGAGAGAGACGATGCACATTGTGCGAGCCTTAAATAAGATTGCCAGCAGAGCCACAATTATGTCCAGGCTGGGTACTGCCGGGCACGGCAACAGAGGCTAGACGGGCAGACCTCATTATATTGCCTGTGCTGCCTGGTAGTTTACAGTACAGTAGATAGAAGTAATGCTCATACAATATATTCTTCTGATTAATCTGCATTTGCACCCTTTTTCCCTGAAATTATACAATTTTATTTTATTTGTTGTGCCCTCGTTGATCGTAACTTCGCACACTCAGTGGCTGGACAGCAAAGTCGCATTGTTCGTCTTCGACACTCTCTGAGTCTCTCGTCTCTCCTTGCCCACTTCCTCTCCTTTGGTCTCTCCTCTCCCCCATCTTGTCTTCCGTCATCTCATCAACCCGAAGGAGGTATCCGGTGAGGACTTGAGGGTCCAGGGGCACAGGTAAGTAAAAAAATGTTATATTTCATGTGTATTGTACTGGTCTCGAGAGTGCCACTCATTAGTGAGTGGTACTCTCATTTCTCTCCAACTCGTGCCCTTTCTCCTCTGATGCCTCGCCGACCTGCTCTTGTGCATCCTCTGCGTCTATTCGCTTGCCCACCCTCCATCGATGACACCCACAGCCCGCACGTGACCCGTCTATCCATGACACGGTCAGCCGTGGATGACACACAGCCTGCGGACGACATGGGCAGCCCACGGATGACACCAGCCCATTGACGACGTGGGCATCCTGCGGACGGCACAGGCAGCCCGTCGACGACACAGGCAGCCCAGTGACAGTGCAGGAAGCCCATCGACGATGCGGGCAGTCCAGCAACGATGCGAAAAGCCCGTCGATGACGTGGAGAGCCTGTCAATGACATGGGCAGCCTGTCGACAACGTGGACAGCCCAGTGACAATGCAGACAGCCCAGTGACAATGCGGACAGCCTGTTGACAATGCAGGCAGCCCGTCGACAGCACGGGCAGCCCGTCGACGACGCAGGGAGCCCGTCGATGACACAGGAAGTATGCATGGGCACGGGCCATGCACACATGTCATTGCACGTCATCTGCGTGTGGTCAACAATGTGTGTGCATGGGCCACGCCTCTTGCGCCTGTCATGCATAGCCCGCACCCTTCCCATGCCCATCATGTGCCCTTCCCGCCACCTCTATGCCTTCTGCGCTGCCTCCTTGCCCTTCACGCTGCCTCCTTGCCCTCCGTGCTGCCTCCTTGCCCTCAACGCTGCCTCCGCACCCTCAATGCCATCTTCGTGCCCTCAATGCCACATCCGCCATGTCTGCACCCTCACCGCTGCCTCCACATCCTCACCATTGCAGCCGCACCGTCTGCACTGCCTCCATGCCATCCATGTCATGCCTACGCTGCGTCCGTGCTGCTGCTTCCACACCCTCAATGTCGCATCTGCACCCCCAACGCTGTGTCCCACATTGCATGGGCTGCTGAGTCAGCCTACACCCATCTGCAACACCCTTGTAAGGACTGACTCAGATTGGTGTGCCACAATGTAACGCCTATGCCAAAAGGGCGCAATGTCAAGCTTGGCTTGACATCTGGCACACGGTATATATACACTTCTAAGTCATGAAGGACCAATTCATGACAACCCTGCATACAAGCATATCCTGTGCCTGTGCTCTGTAGCTAGTACATCATGTAGTTACATTGACAATATAAATATTTTTACCTTGATGATCATGCTTATTGTTCTCCAATCTGAATTGTAGAAGATTTGACCTTGATGCCTCATTAGAAACCCTTGGAACTTTCTGATGCATCTGAAACCATCCAAAAAATGCCTGAAAATGTCTGATTGTCTGATATATCTGAAAAAATTACACTTTCTGATGGATTTTCCTCAGATATGTCTCAGATTTGTCTCAGATTTGTCAGATGTATGTCAGACACATTCAGAATTTGTACAACTAATCAGATATCAATCAGACTCCTTTCAGATAACTTCAGATTGGTATCAGATTTAGAATACAATCTCAAAGTTAAATCAGACTGATATCAGATAATTTCAGATTTTGAACACAATTTCAGAGTAACATCAGATCAAATCAGAAGTATTGATAAGTTTCAGATGTAAATCAGAAATAGATCAGAGATTATGTTAAATATTAGACTAATATTAGATCTGATCAGAAATTAGCTTGATAATCAGACTCAATTCAGACTACAGTCAGATGTAATCAGAAATAAGATATTTATCAGATATAGCTCAGAAAAGAAATAGTTTTTAGCACTATTTTTAGACAAGATCAGAAACTATCAGATCTGAGCTTTATCATCAGATTAAGTCAGATATTGATTAGATTTGAGTTTCACCATCAGACTTAAGTCAGACTTTAATCAGATTTTAATTGTACCTCAGATATACTCAGATATTCACTTTACAAGTCAGACTTCAGTCAGATAGAATTCAGATTTACTTCAGATCTGCAAACTTATCTCAGAATTGTATCAGACTTAATCAGATTTATACTCATCTGTCAGAATCAAATTAGAGACCAATCAGACTTTGGTCAGAAATTACACAAAAATCAGAAACAATCAGATAATGCCTTTATTTTGAGACTGTACACAGATTCAGATCAGATATTATCAGATTAGATTTAGACTCAAATTAGATTGTTCACAAAAAATATCAGATTGTCAGTCACTACTAATAATGTACAAGTACAAAGATTGAAAAATATCCTACTAAAAGGCTATCTCATTTGCATGATGATCTGAAAATTTGTTAACATAGTAAGAGTAAAAAGCATCAAGGGTATAAGTATGATGAAAGTCAGAAGGAAGATGTTCATTATCATATACTCCAATCAGATGAGCACTTCGAAGTATAGTCTCTAAGTGAACAACAGAGCACACTCTTTCACCATCTTCATCTACTTCTCTTTCAACAATCCACATTCCAGTGTCTTCATCTGGCTTATCATCAACAGTAGTAAACTATGAAATAAGTGCATATGGATAAGTTGTTTCTTTGTACACAAAAGAGAAAAAAAGCAAGACTTGGCCAACATAAAGCCCTTGCATTCCTGGCAAATCAGGATTACTCTCTACAAAAACACAATCACAATGTGTAGGACCATTGCACCATTTAGGATTTGATCAAATGCGATGCTGGTGAAATCCTGTTCTACCAGATAAATCACTTGGTGAATAGTATGTAGCAATGGCTGAATAAAAAACATCAATTTTATATGGTGCTTTGAGGCATTCAGATAGTTCCACATGTGACGATGTTTTGTCAGGTGTTGCTCTGAGCTGATCATACAAAAAGCGACAAATCAATTCAGGAAAGTCTGGCTTGTTGATATATCTTGAAAGCTTATAAAGCTTTCTAGGATATCCACTTGTCTCAGCTCTTGACAATGCCAGTCTAACATTTGCCATAATCTTAGAGCCTTCTACAGGTCCACCATCTTGTAGGAATCTATAATCTCCTGCATTAAAAGGCAGTTGAAAATTTGAGATTTCATCATCTTCTGTAGCTAAATCATCATCAGAGTTTGCCTCTGCAGCTAAAGGTTTATCCAACATTCCACAATCAACAAAATCATCCTAGCATGCTGCTAATTTATCAAGCCTTTGATTTGTTACAAGCATTTGTCCAAGAGCATTAAATCGACTAGAGCGACACCATGGTTCTTTTACAGCTCTAATATGCTTTGACTCTGTGATAGATGAAAACAGTCCATTGGACACTGCAAATTCTTCAATCCAATGATGATAATGTTTTAAAGAGTGCTGCCAAGGTAAAGAAATACCATTTGGATATATTCCAACTTCTACAAATATTTCTCTTTCTTTCCAAAATATCTCTAAGGCAGCCTCTATTTCATCTAGAGTGTCTTCATCAATTGTTGATATTTATGCAAGATAACAGAAATCCAAAAGTGCACGAACACAACAAACCATTCTCTGAGAAACAAGACCATCAATTGCAGGCAAAAACACTTTCATCAATGCCTTAGAGTCATCACCAGTCTATTGTGAAAATCCACATCCATCTGGAAAGCGACGAAGCTCTGGAAATGCAGGTGCAGCAGCAAATCTGCAATCAATTTTAGCAAGAATTTCAGATCCTGCTTCTTTGCCATGTACTTTTATCAGGTATTTTTCAATCCAAAGCACAATGTGATCATGAAATGTGTCTTTGACAATTTGATGCAAAAGATCAGGAGAAAAAAGTTCATGAATATTAGCACGAGCAAAGGATGCTGTAAATGGCTAAACAAAATATTAGATAGAAGTTTGACAAAATATAATTACAGGTACTAACCATTAAACCTGGGACTATGCCATACTCATACCATAGTTGTTGATCAGTCTTGGACTGCATCAATTCACATGTGTCCTCATGACTTCTTGGACCACGATCAGGATCATCATCAAGTCGCTTTGGTCTGCATTTGCATGGGAAACACCAGTTTTTAACAATAGCAGACAAATCAACTTGCTCAAGATAATCTCCAATATAAGGACCAAGGCCATAAATAACACAGTGCAAATGCCCATCAGAACAGCGAAGAACTTGTGGTGTAGTTATACCAGATTGCAAATGTCCTAAAATTGCTTTCAATGATTCATGCAGAAGATGTTTCTTGAATCTTCAAAATTCAACACTTTTTTTTACTTTTGTGATCTGCTCTTGCAACAGAAAGAAAGCCCATAACAGTTAAAGCATCACGATGAGCATGTCAAACATTATTATGCACATTGCCTATTGATGCATAGAGTGGATAATATTCATTGTTGCCTGTGCCAACTGAAACTGTAGTCTTATCACTTCTCATGACAAGGGGCACAAACATAGCACCATGAGTTTGGGGATCTTCAGCAATTTTATCAGCCTGATGCCATGCCCAGTTTCCTGACATGAAGTCAGTCCAGCATCTTTTGTTATTTTTAAACTGGCATTTTGGAGCATAATCAATTTCACCCTTAAAGTCAGGGTTGCCCAGCTGATTCTTTATCACTGTACGTGGGTCTCGATACCACACTTCATATGTAGCCAACATCCATTTAGGAGAATTTTTCTTCAGAATCTTTCTAGTATAATTTACAGTGAAACGGAACCACGGTGCATCTTCCAAAGGGATGGAATCAAGAACACTATGCAGATCTTTCTGATTTGCAAAAGGAGGCTCTCCATCATGAGTAGCAGCCTACAAGTCCATGAGATCATCATGATTATCTTCAGAAATTTGAACTCAACGAAAAAGCAAATCTGCAGTCTGAAATTCAACTCGATTCCGAAATGGAGACCAGTCATTTTTATCTTTAGGCAAAGCAAGATCACAAGGCTCTGCATTTGAATCAATATAGTTCTCATTTTTATCACAAGGTCTGCCATCAAGAATGAGGTGTGTCTCAGTGTAACAGATGGTTTGTCAGTTACTACTATAGTCTTCTACTTTCTTACTCTTTTCTATATGGCCTACTTTCCGAGTTTTGCAGAGTTCCCTTATTAGGATAGCTGAGTTTGAATCATGTACTAAGAGCAGATTTCCTTATTGGGAATAAGCATCTATCTTGCCAACACACCACTATCTGTTTCTTTCTGTCTTGGTCTCTGCTCATTCTCCTCATATCTGAAAGGCTTTCTTGGGATCCAACCCTCAAGAGAAGGTGTGTGGCCCCCAAAACCCTCATCAGGAGGTCTATATCTGCTGCTGGCCCTCAAAGGAGGTGCCAGCTCATCACTCATCTGCTTGGCTGCAGGACTGAGGTATCCTCGGTTCTGTTAGCTCTAGCTTGTGGACTCTCTCTAGGAGGTCTACGACACCTTTATACCCTCCTCACTCGCTCGCCTACCCTGGACTTCCTGGGCAGTAGTGGCTCGATCTCTATCGTCCGTTACAAAGGTGGATACATCCAGAAGTCCACTCATCTCTGGCTGGCTTGTGAGGACTTCACATGTCTCATTCGGTTCCCCTCTCCCTGAACGTGGCATTTATGTCCAGGTTCCTTATCTCAAGTGACAATGTCAAGTCATCTTATCGCCATTCGCTGGAGAGCCGCGTTCTTGCTCTCCGGTCTCATTCCTTCATCAATAGTGATCTTGTCAACAATGGGCTTGGTATCCAAGCCCATCAGTTTCAGATCAGGAAGCCCTTGCTTCACTCTGCCTTAGAGATCATTGAGCGACTTCAATTGTTGCTCAATCAAGTCTGGTTTTGTCTGCCGTACACTCCGGCGTCGGTCTTTATGGTTAACAAGAATCTCCTTCTCTGTTCCTGTCTCCATGGATCACCATCTCTCTGGAATGTTCGCTGGGCCTGGTGCACATTGCAGGCACGAGTTGCCGAAGGTGTCGACATCCTATTTCGGTATGCACGCGCTCTTCCTCCTGCCATCAGGACTCCTCCTCCCCCTCGAGTTGAGGATCTCAGGGACATGGAATCCATGTCCCTGGCAGTCCCAGGAACTCTCATCCTTCGCATAGAATATGTTCCATGTGTTTTCCGGCCGCTGTCTGTTGACGCAAGACTTGCTCGGCCATTCCAGGCCTCCTCCTCCTCTAGGCAGCTCCCTGCTTCCAGCTCTTCCTTCAGCTCGATTTTGGCTGCTTGGAGGGCCCTATATGCATTTCTAGTCCTCATAGATATGCTTTGCTTCACTGCCCTATCAACAGGGCTTCCCCTCAAGGACTCCCATGCCAAGGAGAGGGTCAGAGAGCCTGGTAGTTCTCCTCTCCTCTAACTGCATCATTTTTGGCTGAATTCCCTCGGTTTCTTTTGTATCCTATTTGCTTTTCAAATGCTTCCCACCTCGCTTCAAGTCCAGGAGGCTGGGGGGGCTGTAGATCACCGAGATCAGGCTCTGTCAGGCAATGTAGAGAGGTTTTGGATGCAAATCGTGCTTTGTACGTTGCCCCTGCTCCTTAAATCACCTTCATGCTCTCCTCATCCTCCCTCTGAAGCAAAATTTTGCTGTATTTCCTTCAACCTTCCTTCTATTCCTTTGAAACTTGCTCCGTGGAATCCATGGAGCATTCGTTACACCTTCGCATAACTGCTTTCACCCTGGGAGAAGACCCAGCTCATCAAATCTTCGCCATAGCTTATCTCCTATGGCCGGACTATATTGGGGCTCATGAAGTCAGTTCTTCGCGGATCCTTATACGGACAGGATGCCTCGATTCGGACAATTTACACGAATCCAACGAGCCCTTGTACGAGCTGATCTGAGCCCTGGTTCCTATTCCATCGGCGATCCTGCTCTGCCTAGAGGAGAGATCATATTGCACTGCTGTATCTCTCCTTTCCCTCTATCAATTTGGAACCAGGTTTCTGGACATCAATGTGTGCCTCTAGGACCATTCCGCTCACCAGGATGCTTCTCCGAATGTCCAGCCATCCCCTTGGAATCCGAGGGTATCAAGGATGCTCCCTGGTGTGCTAAGATGGCCATAGCGTGATGTCCATGCTAGCTATGACCAAACAGATCTTTGGCCCGAGTCCGTGTTGCAAATACGCTTCGAACAAGCCCTCATACATCCAGATCCGTCCACCGGTTCCCATTATGCTCGAGGGGCTACTCACCCTGCTGCCCCTCCTGAGTGCCAGCTGGTTTCTCCCTCAATACTGGACCGATTTCGAAGCGGTCTTTTGCACTCGACTCGCATTATCAACCCGATACCAGAACACCAAAACAATTCAAGGAAAGTCCAGCAGTTCCTTCGGAATTGTGTCCATAGTCCAGGGGATTCCCCAGGTAGCCCCAGCTCCATATCTCCACAACCAGGGGCACTATCGACAAGCGGTTTCTTGTAATCTATTCCTTTCTTTCACCATACTCGTTCGTCTCAAGACCAGGAGGCTGGGGGGGCTGCCAATGGCCGTACTGGGGCAACCTTGGGCGATGTAGTGGCATTTGGATGATGCTCTGTGGTATCCACTGGAGCTTCATTCCTCCTGTTCTTCCTACGTTCAGCCTACCCTTTGCAAACGCTTTTCGACAAGCCCAAGATCGTGCTGATTGGTCCAGCCGTTCTCAAGATCGAATCATCTCCCTTTCCTCCTCCCCTTTGAAGTGACTTTTCCTTGTATCTTCTTCAATTCTCCTCCAATTCTTTCGAAACCTTTCTCGGTGGAATCCACTGAGAATTTGCTTTCGTATTCCTGCATTTGTTCTGCCCTGAGAGGCCCCTTTCTTTGCCATCTCTCTGGCCCTGCCTGTTCTTCAGGCTGGACTTATCTCTACACCCAAGGCCGAATATCCAGCGGATTGTCAAACGGTNTGGACGCNNANNTTTGCGTTTNTAATGNGATTCCAACAAGCCCTCATACGACCNGATACGACCAGCCNTTCCCATTCCACCTATGGGGCCACAGCCTCTGGGAAGGGCCCAGACTGCATATCCATATCTCTGCNGTCCGTGGACCAATTCCTAAGCNGATTTTTGCATCTGGACCNCAATAATCGTCGTATTCTGGGNCACNTGANATGTCTCCAGGAGCNCCATCGCATTCNGTTGGATTCCAATGGAACTGGTGGTGCTCTTGGGTGCCTTAGAAGGCTTGTAGNNCTCGATCCACATGTGCTATCNCNGNAAACTCTTCTGTCCCTTAATANGTTCATAAAAGNGATTCNAACAAGCCNCCAATCGNTGTTATCTGCCCAGCCNTTNNCATTCGACCTTCGCCTGGCTTTTGCAGCTAGCCATCNTCCCTATCCTGCCACATCTCCTTCGTTTCTGGACCGATTTGGATGCNGNTTTTTGCGCTCTGCTCGCATACTCNAACNCTTTTGAATCCCTATACAAGCTCTGGGGTATTCTATGGCTTGGGTAGTCATCCAGCAAGTCACTTGGCGATTTANGCCTCTTTTGGCTAGGCCATATCTCGACATCCAGACCACTAATNGACAAGCNGATTTTTGCNGCTTCTCCGCGTTGTTCACGCCTTCAAAANGCGCCCTCACACGTCCAAATCCAACNTGACCTNGCTCNGCAAATNTCTTCTCTCCGTCCTCATCTCCTTCAGCATCCTAGNGATGGCATCCATCCCTTTCTGCTTATCCTCAACCCTNGCTGCTCTTACACTCTGTGATCCTCATTCACTCCTGTCTACTCTCAACNCCAATCTCCTGCACCAGTCTGGGGGGGNCTNGCATGCCTCGCTCATCNTCCATCCTCGACCCCACCATCCACCCATATTTTGGACTNCCATCTAGTTTCTGATGCNGAGTCTGGGGGGGCCTTGTGTGACTGGGCCTGTGGCNCAGTTTNCAGGATTTTGAGACCTTAGAGGTATGGAGGTTTNGCTCCCNCTGTCCATCTACTGGGAGTACCTGCANAGAGCTAGCGATGNGGGGCTATAGGGATGTATAGGAGGGNAGGCTGGAGCCNTGCAGAGCACTGGATCCAGCATNNCTTTGGAGTCAGGTCCTTAGGGCTGAGAGCAGCTNGGAGCTNCATAGGAGCTTGTGAGATCCTGCCTTCTTGCTGTGAGCAGACTGGAGGAGTNGCTGNATGNCTCAGGCCTCAGTCATCCTGAGACCAGCTTGGAGACCTANGAGCTGAAGAGATCCTGTCTCCTTGCTGAGAGCAGTCTGGAGTCTGGGTGGCTGAGATAGCCTGTGGCCTTGGCTTAGCATCTTTCATCCTTTCCTTTTGGATNTGAAGTNCTGCAGCTGNAGGACTTGTAGCTTGGCTAGGGTTGGAGGCTGCTCTGTTAAGAGAGCTTGGTGCAGTTAAGTCTGGAGCTGCAGAGCTTCACATGCAGATTTTCTCTTCAATTTTCTTCTCTGATTTTTCACTTTAATTTTTCACTTTTATCTTGTTTCTTTTAACATTCTCCTCTAGATTTTTCNNTGATTTTTCTGCTTTAACCTNTTTCTTCTTCTCTAATTTTGTCTTNTTCCCTTTCTGCTTTGTTCATTCTCAGCTTTNCACTACTCACNNTNTGTTCAGGAGTCTCAAAGACCAAGAAAGTGGGGGGGGGGCTCTGTAACGGATGGTTTGTCAGTTACTACTATANTCTTCTACTTTCTTACTCTTTTCNATNTGNNCTACTTTCCGAGTTTTGNAGAGTTCCCTTATTAGGNTAGCTGAGTTTGAATCATNTACTTAGAGCNGATTTCCTTATTGGGNATANNCATCTATCTTGCNAACACACCACTATCTGTTTCTTTCTGTCTCGGTCTCTGCTNGTTCTCCTCATATCTGAAAGGCTTTCTTGNGATCCAACCCTCAAGGGAAGGTGTGTGGCCCCCAAAACCCTCGTCAGGAGGTCTATATCTGCTGCTGGCCCTCAAAGGAGNTGCCAGCTCATCACTCNTCTGCTTGGCTGCAGNATTGAGGCATCCTCGATTCTGTTAGCTCTAGCTCGTGGACTCTCTCTAGNAGGTCTACNACACCTTTACTACCCTCCTCACTNGCTNGCCTACCCTGNACTTCCTGGGCAGTAGCNGCTNGANCTCTATCGTCCGTTACANTTNGGNCNGNNNTGNNTNTNAATNNTG
>SFCI01000472.1:0-20641 GCA_004681135.1 Hericium alpestre | reverse complement strand
ATTTATTGAAACTCAATTCTCAAATTTTTAGTAATAAATGAGCTTATATTTGCAAAGGCTGAGATATAGCCTTGCTCAGGCTCAAATAATTTGAACACTTCTCCAACCATTTATACTGTTTATTTACTATCTATTTACTATCTACATACTATTTACCATTTTTTTTTAGAATTTTCAGTAAATGTAAATAAAATGGTTGGAGCCTTACCAGATGGGCCCTTACAAGTCCAAGTCGGGAATGGCCTCCATTGTGCCTGCATCGCAAGGCAAGGGCAAAGGGAAAGCAGGACCGTCGGCAGACGTCACCATGGATGAGGTTTAGTTCTTTCCTACGGCTACCCAGTTTTGGTTTGATTCTGTTTTGGTTACCTCTTTTCTCGATGCACTTCTCGTATCTAACGATCAGCATACAGTCATACTTTCTGACCCAATCGTAAGGGCTTCGTCAGTCCCAATGTCAATTAGGTTATGTTTCGTACTTACGTCTCCGGCTACCACTCCAGTAGGCTACTTATGTACTTATCAAAGCACCCCTGGCTAACTACCGGCACTATACAAATACTATTGATTCAAAAAAAAAAAAAGAAGGGCACGGAGGCCCATTAGCGTAAACTGCGACTACCATATATGGAAACTATATTGATTGTGATCGGTGAGATCGGTGACGTCAGCTGAGCGGTGCCTCCATCGGCAGCTGTGCTCACTCGTCTCCATCTGCCCTCCATCCGCGCGCTTTCCTAGCAACAACAACACTCGACGACTAAGAAATGGTTAATATTTCGCCATTGGTGCTTCCGATGGCAAGATTGCTGACTGTTTGATAGGATAACTTTTTGAACATCGCGAAGCAAGGCTACGAAGCGTACCAGGACCATCACAGCCGCGGCAACAGTCCTAACCCTGGCGGACAAGGGCAAGGTAAATGCGCATAAGATATTCGCCAGATCGTGAGTATTGAAATAAGTCCTCAGAACCTCACTACTCGAAGACCGGTGGCGCCGAGTACAACCCTTCCCATTCTTCCGGCGGTGGACCTAGCTGTCGGTGAAGTTTGGATTCGATCGGATTCACTGACGCTGATCGCACTGTCGTCTAGTTAATGAAGATGATGTCGTGAGGGATGCGCAACACCGCTCCTCTGGCACTGGAGACAGCTCGCTGTTCTCCTCTGCCATAGGTTTCCTCAACCAGAACAAGGTAGTTCCAGGACGTCGTTTCATCGTGCAGGACCAGCTAAACATCCGATTGATTTGTCGCAGGGCGAACATAATCAGCCAGTTGATGAAACTGCCGTCCAGGATTCGCACCGTAAGGCGTATCAAGAGGGCTCTTCCGGGGGTATGGATGCGTCCTCGTTGGGAAGCGCCGCAGCTATGCAGGTGGGCTCCGTTCATAGCCATTGTCCTTAAGTGACGTTACTAAAACGCGACCTTAGGTGCTGAAGAGCTTCACATCAGGAGGACACTCTTCTGGTGGAGGTGGAGGTGGAGGCGGAGGCGGAGGCGGAGGCGGAGGCGGCTCGCAAAGTCAGCTCATCAGCATGGCGATGGCCGAAGCTAGCAAGCTTTTCGACAAGTCCGGAGGAGGCGGGGGCGGAAACAAGCAGGATGCAGTCAATGGCGCTGCCATGACTGTCATGAAGCTCCTTGTGCAGAGCAAATTCAGCGGTACCACTGGAGGCGGCAACAGTGGCGGTTTGGGCGGGCTGATGAGCCTGGTGTGTTCTGTTCTGGCCTGTTATTATATAAATATAGCCGCTGATCACGTTTCTAGGCATCTAAATTCGCTTGAGATCGTGAGTATCTGGCGTTAATGCAGGAAAGAAATCACAAAGTAGATCTGCCTGTTTAGACACGACATCCAATCTGAACAATGGGAACAGTATTTGTAAATCACGAACCGACTCACGGACAAGTTCGCTGAGCATGTCAGCCCTCGCCATCTCGGGGCTCGGACTTAGTAACTTACCTAACTGAGCGGCCGTACCACCCTGTCCCAGAGCGAATATGCACAACAATTCCTGACAGTTTCCTAGGCATTAAGCTGCTGACGATATGCACATATGAAAACATGTGGAAGCATATACGGTACGATAAGCAAGTCAGAAATGTAAAACATACACAGTACACAGTACAGAGCTGTCGAGCATGACATGCATGTGGCGGATGAAGTTTTTCTACGGGTAAATAACGATAAATCAATTGCGAAGAAGTAGAGATGAATGTGTGCCAGTCCATGCAATCCCATCCCAAACCTTACACGAGAGACAGACGTGTCAAGAGATGATGATCAGAGCAGATCCTCCTCCTTGGCCACAGGCCCAGATATGATCATCTGATGCCCCTCCATTCTCGAGTGGCACGGATTCACCGTAGATGAATACGAATCCGCATCGCGTTCGCCAACTGGAGAAAATGATAACGCATCACAATACGGGCCTTTGCAGTTGAGGGTAGATCCCGCAACATCTGTTGCACGCAACGGGGGAGAAGGAGGAGGCGTATCAAGCGCTCCATCTGTAGAGCAAGGAGAAGCCGGCCGCGACGATGAAAGTGATACAAGGGAAGGCGTGCGAGACATTGAAGCAAGTGGCGGTGGCTGCGAGGGGTACGATGTCGATATCGAGGTCGATGAGCTGTTCTTGTTTTGATATCGGGAGGGAGTAGGTGCAAACGGAATGGTGCAGGATGCAGTAGTCGGTACGCGACGAGGTAGAGGCTTGAGTTTCCTACGTCGCATTCCTGGCTTCGTGGGAGAGGGTACGATATCCGGTGAGATGGCATCTACTGGCTGGCTGACGCGGGCCGGCGCTAAGGAGGTCGCTGTCATCGCTGTCATCGCGGACAGATGCGGTGCTTCTTGATTATTCGAAGGGGATAGAGAGCGTAGCTTCGGCAGAGAATGGCATTTGCGAGTCGAGTGGGACGTCTCTTTGACTGTCGAGATATCGAGCGAGATCTGTCTGCTATTCTTCTGATTCGTGGGCCTGTCTCCAAGGCGCGAAGAGGTGCTGGTGCTAGGACTCTTAACCGCCCGCCCATGAAGATGTAAACCATTCAACGCCGCAAGGAGAGTGGTAGTGATACCCCCCATAACCTCCGGGATGGAAGAGCACGGTTGTTCATGATCGCCCGTGTCAGGGAAGAAGTCGAAGCTATCAGAAGTAAAATTCTGAGCGGCGACTGGTCTGACGTGGGTGTAGCGCGTAGGATACGAAGTCGAGGCATGTTCGTGTAGGAAATGGTCTTGCTCAACGTTCTAACACAACACTGTAAGTCAGCAGAACATCTCGAGCGACCAAACCGGCGCACCGTATTATCTCGCGCATTGCCTCCGCTCTTATAGATCGGCGTGATGTCACGCGGGCTCCTGAAAAAATCTTCACGCCTCTGTAACGAGGAGAAGGAAACTGGCTGCACATCCTGTGAAGTCCCAAGTCAGTCACTTGAACGTTTCAAGACAAAAGGCTACAGACCATAAGCGGATAGTGGGGTTCATCTAGGGTCTTTATAGACGGCTGTGACAATTTCACATCGACGACGGGCTGCAGCGATCGTTCAATTCAACGTGGGACACAGTAAAGTGAGGGCTACGAACCTGATTTCGTATAACACGCGTTGAGCCATGAGATGATATGGGCCAGCTATGAGGCAGAGAGAGGCATCTAGGGATAATGACGGGTGGCGCCGACCTTGTCGCGGACTTTTGACAAAGCGTTACGATGGTACACTGCATTGACTTTATCGTCCGGCTGTAGAACTCGGCCGAGGCAGCGCGAATGAGATGAGAATCATAGGGGGGTAATCCTTTCTGACGATTTATCTGGGCGCAAGCGTTGATGGCGTGTCGCAGCTTGCGTTCCGAAAACCGTCGAAATTGAGAGGCGGAGTCTTCGTACATGGCTAAGAACTTGGCGTATGAGTTAGGCGGTAGATGGAGGCGAGAAAGAATATTGTCGATGGACGGAGGAGGCGGCAGAGCTGCATCCTCTTCGATGATCCCACAGGTCGACGGCCCGGGAGTGATGAGAGGTAGGCCGATTGCAGAGGATATGGAGTGGGCTGTGAATAAGATGTTTTGGAAGTCGCGAATAGATGAAGGCCCCGAGTAGGACGCCATATTGCTGTTCAAAAGCCGGTCTCGATGATAGCAGTGGGGGGATGTGTGCGGAAGAGATGTTGTCGTTGCCACACGCTGGATATAAACGTCAGGCTGATGACAGTGATGTTGATCCAAAGAGCCGTGCACGTGATGAGCACAATGAAGATTTCGGAGTTTGAATGTCTACATTGCGCCCGGTGCCGTTCATTGTTCTCTCGGCAAATAGCGAGTCCGTCCATTGTTCACCAGGCAGATATCAGCTGGCATCGCCATGAAACAATTTGAGCGCATGTCTCCCCCCTCCAACCCCACTATGGCTCTCACCTTGCGCGCGCGATTCGTTGCGGCGGAACAGCAGTTTCTGTCTTCCTTCAGTTCGGGCGAAGAATCTCTGATGAGATTTGCAGAGACCTGGGATTCATTGCTAACAGACTTCGCTTCGGCGAAGGAGATGCAACAAGTCGGCCCTGATGTATTGCGTCTTGCTACGTCTGTTGCCCACCGCATAGCCGTTTTGGCCGAGTCTTTGCACGTTCTCTCCACCGATGCCGATAAGCTCTACGATGACTACACGGATACCGTTGCCACCGTCCTATCGCAGGACCCGCAGGAGTTCACAGCATCTTCCCCCCCGCCATCACCTTCCCCATCACCCGCATGTTTTGGTGACACACCCATTCACAGCATCCCTACTACTTTTATGACACCGACACTCGACATACTTGCACCGTCCTGGCTTCTTCAAAACCTTGGCGATCCGTACCCGTCCAGTTCGGTCAAGGCCATGATGGCTGAGAGCTGCCACTGTTCGGTCAAGGACGTCCAAGACTGGTTCATAGCGGCCCGGCGTCGAATTGGCTGGACGGCGTTGTCTCAGGAGAGATTTGGCGGTTCGCGGCGGGACATCATTGAAGCAGCTCGCAGAGCATATTCCGCTGATACTTATGCCATGGATCAACCATCGGACATTAGAATCGCATTCCAGACCATTGAGCGCAACGCTCATACTTTACTCCCAGCGCCTACCAGCAAGCCATCACTCACGCGCAACGAACGCCCTACCACATCGCCCCCACAGCCCTTTGACATACTCCTTGACGAGTATGACGATACTGCTCCTCCCCCCGTCCTTGCCGGATCCAAGCGCCGTATAGATGCCTCTCTAGATGCCACAAATGACAAATTTGATGGGATTGCATTGTTGCAACTCCCCAGCGAACGTTCCTCCAAACGCACGAAGTAGGTTTTTACTCCCATTTTCGACCTGGCGTGCTAACTGATAGGTCTGAAGATACACGTATAAGTCTCCTCAACAGGCCATGCGAAATGACTCACATTGGCTCGCGTCGCAACCCGCAAATATCACAGGCGGTGGGACTCAGTACAGTATGTCTGGTATTGCTTCTATATCATCGTCATCCAACCACCTGATTTATTTCTAGTGCCTAATTGTATCCCTCGAACGTCCACCCCGACTGCAGCTTTCGATAGCGATGCCGATGCAGTCTCTGCAAGAGAAGACACGCCTTTTTCGACAGTCCCTGTTTCTTCGCTTTCCCGAAAGCGTCGATTTTCTGACACCACTTTGGATCATTCGTCCAAGCGCCCTCGAGGCTCCCATTTGGAACCACGGCGCCCTATGTCCACTCCCGTGCCTCTCGATTTTGGCTTTGATTCTTCTCCAATTTTCGACATAGGCAAATGGCTCTCTTCGAAGCAGGATTTGCCTGAGGCCGCGGATAGAAGTCATCTGAATGATTTTCCTATCCAAGACGTTCAATTGTGCTCCCTCAACGCCGCGACCACTTCAAATGATGTCCTACTCCTCGCAGGTTTGTTATCATACCCCGTGTTATTATCTACCAGAATTTGACATGTATCTAGGCTCGCTGCTGCCTGCTTCCCAAATGGATATATCCGATGCTGAGCTGGCTTCAGCAACGATAGCAAGTTTCGATCTCTCGGGGTTCCCTGCCACCGGGAATGCGGAGCAGTACACGGACATCTCTTCTGCGTCGTCGCCATCTTCGGCGGGCTCATATTCCGAATTGTCGGATTACAAGTTCCCCGACAACCCCTCAGACGTAGATTGGACACAAGATTGGGGTCAATTCCTTAACATCATCGACTCGCTGGGCTCATCGCCAACCTCCTCACAATCATCGTTGTCCGATCTATCGCCTCCGTATCCACCTCCGTCAGACTCCACATGTCCGCCAAGCATGGATGATATTATTCACACTCTATTGGGGGTGGACTCGTCGTTCACCTCGCCAGACCTCCTCTCCGATATTGGCGAATTTTCGTGGTTGCGTATGCCGCTAGAAGCGACCTTCTGAAGTGTTTCACGTCAATGCTCATTAAGCGTACTGAATGTGAGTGGTTTATAGTCTTTACGATAACTTACCGCTGACATGGCTTTTCAGATTATCCTCATATTCTTATTTGTATACCAAATATTCTTCTATCGTCTCCCTTTCATCACGCCTCTATAGATTTCCATGAATATACCCTATGCCCTTTATCGTTTCAGCAACTACTTATATCCCTTGCCACGCTGTGATTACCGTTATGCATCTATGTCTCGCTTTCCATCCTGCTTACATGCTTTGTACTTGCTATTCCTCTTGCATACAGTATCGCGTTCCCGATTGTTTTGCATTCCTGTAATCATTGTATGCTAACTGATTGTCCAACAAAGTTATACGATATTTCTTTTGTACCTTCAAATACTGTGCACAAGTCAGTGTGGAACAATCGTCTAAAACCAATCAGCGCTGCTGCAATGCTAGCGATACAGTGACTGGAGAGTCGTGAATGACAGAGATGTATGATATGGAGATACATCGAGCCCCAACGTGGACACGTCGACACATTAACAAGACAGCCTAAAATTCTCTAATGTCTGCCTGGCGCAGCAACCTCGTCCTCTATCCGCCACCTCCCAACCTCCTTCATCGCCTCCGCATCCCCGCTCGCCAGCTCCGGCGCATCTAAAAGTGCACCGACCATCGCCCACGGGTCCTCCGCCCCTCCATGCCTTAGCACCTCGCGCTTATACTTCTCGCCCGTCTCTCTGCTGAGCGGATCGCGCCTAAACACCTTCTGCCACACCCGCGACGCGATCGCGCGGTCGAACAGGTACGAGTAGTACGTCGCGCCGTACCCAAAGAGATGGCTGAACTGCGTCTGCCACGACGTCCCGGGGACATAGGGAATCAGCCCGCGCTCGGCATGCAGCCGCGCGAGCGCCGCCGTCGAGTCGAAGCCAGGCACCATCGCCTCGGGCGATGGTAGATCTGGTCGAGCACAGCGAGCATGATCTGCCCGTGCGTGTCGATGTTGTGGCAGGGATCCTCGTGGTGGTTGCCGACCTGGCGGATGGCGGACTTGTCGCCGGAGTCAAAGAGGGAGAGGACGGTCGGCGAGTTGAGGAAGTGTTCCATGAGGATGGAGGGCAGCTCGACGAAGTCGGTCGCGCAGCGCGTGCCGCAGACGTTCTGGTATTCGGTGCGCCCGATCATGGCTGGCAAATGAAAATCATTAATGAATGGCTTATCGAATGGTAAGAGAAAGCATGCTAACAGTGCATAGCGTGACGCGGCGGGGGTTCGTGCTTCGCGTCCGGACGTTTGACGTTCATACAACGCGAATAGGCTGTTCGCGCCCGTTGTGGCATCCGGGTGTCCAGGCATGAAGGTCTGCTGTCAAGATCCTCGTGGTGCATCATTGATAGCGTGTCGGTTATGGCGCGGTGGAGCGGGATGGAAGGCGGAGGGGTGAGTAGTGGCATATATATTTCCTTCTATTGCTGATCATCGTCTCGGTGGAGCCTTCGTACCCTGCAGCCGACGAACCTTGCTTGAATCGTTGCGGGACGCTATCTATGATGACAGGCTCGCACTCTGTCGTCGCTGGTACGTTCGTCGGCGAGTCTCCCACTTGATCGATTGATCATGAGTCATGACACAAGTATATGTACCTGCTCGGCTTGCTCACATCTTTCTCAGTTTCAGAGGCCCAACATCGTATGTTGATCATCATGCCGCGGACTTTGGCAAACGCAATCGTGATGCTGATAGTGCCCACTCATGATTGAGGAGAGATATGAACGATGGATAATGCAAGGCCGCGGAGGTCCGTCTTACTTGATTTTTGAATTGAATCCCAAATCTCGTTGATAGCATTCGCATTCCCAACATGAGACCCTCCCCATGTACAGTATGTATGAGCAGCCACCCAGACACTAAAGAACTTCGTTCTCAGAGCTGCGATGTCAGCAGAGCATCTGGATCGTTCTGGCAGTCATGTGGACGGCATGAGAAGCTGCGAGTCCATTTTGACATTGCGGGTTCCAGAACGTGGCGCGCGTCAATGCACGGCGCGTGTCGGTGTATCAACGCACGCAGAGCTTGATAGGACCCGATAGAGGAGACGGTGCGCAGATTGCTGTTGTCGCGACGCGCAAGAGGAAGTTCAACGGGTGTTGCTGGAGAAACTCGAGGCCGGGTTGGCTCGCGCAGGCCGTGCTTCGGGACGGACTTTGTGCAACGCGCAAGGAAGCAGGCACGGAGCTCTCGGGGAGCGAGCCGGCAGAACCTGTACTTGCATGCCCTCGGGGTGCCCTCGGCCGTGCGATGTTGCTCTGGCCATCCAGTCAGGGCACCCATGGGGATGCGAACCGGCGACCCGATTCGAAGCGCAGATAAGCAAAATGCACTGTAGTATCGAAACGGCAGGTATGCAGCATCCGTGATTTCGAGAACAGCTGCAGGGGCGGTTGGAAGGCGGCTTCGAACGTGCTTCGGCGCGTCGGGAGGGCTGACGGCCGCGCGGACATTGTGGGAGGCGTTCCATACTTGTATGGCATCCTGGGAAGCGGGCGAAGGCGCAGGTTCGGATGCCTGGACGCGGGTGCATGCGAGATTGTGGACTTCTTAGCTGCTGCGAAGGGTCCTTTAGATGTGCGTTTCGTAAACAGGAAGGAATTGGTGTGCTGTTGGCCGCTGGCAGATTGCAAAGAGCGGAAGAGCGGAAGTCGGAGATGTGGGCGTCTATGGGTCCAGATTTGGTAATCGTCACTAGAAAGGTGTTCCAAGCGTTCGACCAATTACTCACTGCCAGTTTGCTCTCAACCTGCCAACGACACGTTTGCACGTTTGTCTCGCTGATATGCGACGACTCTCGACAGCATGAGCTCGGACATGTCGAAGACTGGAGAGGCTGAGGAAGACGGGTTATATAAACTACTGGTACGTACATCGTTGATTTATGTTTCCGTATCGACTTGGACTCGGACAGCAACGGAGATTGCCTGCACCTTCAGGCCTTTCGAGCCTACTCCGCCTGGTGGAATAATACGATGAAACTATGTCCGTAACCCCCATGCAGGCGCGTCTTATCCAGCTTCCTTTGCATCGCCCCGGTTTTTTTCTGGGTCGCATCCGGCTATGCCGAGGTTGTGCTAACGCGTAGACCTTGTTGGCATGCTGATCGAGCAGCTCCAGTCATCCAGGCAACTGCAGAACCCAGATTGCGCGGTGATAACATATTGTTACCAGCTCGCGATTGGTCCTTTTCGTTCCATGGGGCTCACGAATTTCGTGCGACGTCACGGTCCCGAATACCAAGGACGAGCTTCTTGAAGGCACCGCATTCCTGCAGTGTTCCTGCTAGGTCACTCGTCCATGGACCTGCATCCCATCGGCCCTTCCCGTGCATCATAACGAACCCGTCATCCGCCATCACACATCCGAACTTCAGTGAAACTCAAGTGCATTCGCCACGTCTCGCAGCGGCCCCGTGCCTCCTGCCCGTCCCCAACGCACACCATCCGATCGCGCAGCACAAATCTGTGTCCGCCTGACCAAGGCCTGACGTACTTGCACAGTCGACGCACAAATGTGAAGCACTGCGTCTCGGTTTCACCGTCAGCCATACGTCACCCCGCAGGCGTGCACGCGCCAGCCTGTGAGCGCGCGCTCGGCGCAGGACAGATGGGCACTGTGGGTCCAGCGTCGCGGGCACACTTTTCTTGTTCCGTGCGTCCGGGTGCGCTTGCGTTCTGGCGCTGCTTCCGTCGCATCCGTCGCACGCGCCGGCAGTGCATCGGCCTGCTTATTTCTCCGCTGGCAGGGTTCCGCGCGCGTCGCATAGCGCTGACGTGTGGGGATCCTTCTGCGGGCGTGCTTCGCGTGTGGCTGATGGACGTGTGGGGACCTGTGGGGATCCTTCTGCTGGATGCTTCGTGCTCGGGGTGATGGCGATTCCGTGGGCTTCGTTCCTGGGGCCGGAAGTGTGAGAGCAGGTGGGCATGGATCGGCTGGCCTTCATCCGTTAGTGAGTTCTGCATTCGTGTAATTCTTGTGGACGTGGTTATTGACTCAATCGGTAGGTTTTTTCCATGCAAGCCTCACATGGGGTGCGATGATTGGGTCCTGGAAAGCAGGCACGCGCGTGAATAGTGCAATTCAATGGTAGGATCGTCGTGTGCCTTCATTTCTCACTCAGCAGGCTTAGTCCGCACGCGCCGAAATGAGCACGCAGAAGGTGGTCGCCTGACGAGCTTGGGTGCCTTCTGTCTGCTCTTTGCGGGAGGTATGATGTAGGTATGACGACGTGTCAGACGCCTTTAGCTCTCTTGTTTCCTTTCGGCCTTCTTTGCAGAGATCGCACGCTGCATACGATACGCCGATGAGAAAGGGCGCACGATTGGTCTCGCTGTCGCGGCGCTGAGATGCTTATCCTTCAATCCAATGGATGTGTCGTGGCCATCCAGCGTGGACGGGGTCTTGCAGTCACTGTCTCACATACACGCTCTCAGCTTCTAGTCAACCTCGGTTGGTCCTCTTCGCCGCCATGCCCACTCAATCCCCACCTGCACACTACCATCAGCTGCGGCTAGACGCTTCAAAGTCATCCGTCGCACACCTGATCGACGCCACGCTGCGTGGTTTGCTCTTTCTGTTCTTAGGCCATCTCTACGCCGAGGTGCGCAAAGACGTCTGTCAGTCTTCCTTTTCTTCTGGACTATCCGTCCTTCTAATTCGCCAATTCAGTGAGTGGTGTATACACCTGACTGGTGCTGTGCTATGATTCAATGGGTTCTGCATGCCTGACTTCTTTTAGGAATCTATTGAGAACGCAGTGGACCTCCGAACCGCCACCGAATTTGCCAGTCTTCGTTTCGCCTTGATCGTGATCTTTGTGTCCGTCCAGCGGTCCACTGCTTCAAAGTCTTGGACACCTCTTGTCGAGGTGTTGTCTACGCTTGATCTCGACCATCGGCTATCACGCAGACGCTCTCTTCGATCTGTGTTCTGGAGTTCTGAACGGATTGATATCCCCATCGAAATAATGCTTCCTGAATTTCAGATTTGTCGAACATTCTGGCAGGTCGTCTTCACGACCCTAATTCTTGTTATTCGCCATCTGTATTACATATGTAGATCTCTCTTCGAGGCGGGACGAGAGCAGGCCGCACTGCGCTTATGTCATTTTGGACCTTCATAGAATGCGGCGTGCGATATGATCTTCTGCGGCACTCTTCGTGGTCTGATGGCGCAGGCTGGCCGAGGTGAGTCCTGTCGCCCAGGTCAATGCCTCATGTCGCCGTCTGTACGTGTGGGTGGACATGTGCGCAGAGGGCCCTGGCGTCTCCGTCGCTCCCGCTTCGAACGTCCAATGATTATGAATGGTCGTCTATCCCTCATTCGAACGGTCAGATGGCTTCTTTTTTTCTGTCCTTTTCATCGTTCTTCAGCCGCTCGAAGATCGATCCGTCTATCGATTTGCTCTTGTTACGCTGAGATGCAGTTCCAGCGCGGACTTTCAAGACCGGGGAAGGTCTCCTCGTCTGGTGATCACTTGCGCGACACTGATGGGTCCTGGGAACAGGGATCCCTCTAGGAATCTAGCAAAGCCCGAGCGAAGAGCGTCGCATACTTCCGGAGTCGGTCCGTCCACTGCGAGGACATTTCATGGCATTCTCTGCACGATAATAAGTGCTGACTGCAGGCGTCTCAGCGAGACTGACGCGGAGGACGCTATCGCTTACTTATAAGCACGGTGGTATGCTTTGTGATGAGCTGGTCATCATCAGGTCATGCAAGCCTTGAAGTACTCGAAGGACTACAGTGTGACACATCCTAGCTGTTGATCGGCCGCAGGCCTTAACGCTGTGCAATGTTATAAATTTCGTTCGCGTGTGGTCGGCGTTGTACACGTTCACCATTAGGCTTGTGACCGTGGCCCGTAATGCTTCCGATGCGCCGTTGATTGCGGAACCTGGCGCAGCGCAGTGACCATCCGTCGGCCTTCGGTCACTACTGCGACTTGCAGATCATATAATCGCNCGATGATGTAGAGCGCCCTCGAGTGTACATCCGACTACCAACGTTAACGTACCGCCGGCCATGACTAGCATGGCGTCCCTCGACCTCAAGGGGCAGGTCCTCGTGCCAGGCTCCTCTGAGTACGATGCGGCGCTGCACCGCAACTCGGACCTGTCGGTCCTCGAGCCGGGCTACATTGTCCAGCCCGAGGCGTACACGGACATCCCGCCGCTGCTCGCGTACGCCGCAGTGCGGGATCTCGAGGTCGCCGTCAAGTCTGGAGGGTGCCATTCGCAGACGTGGGCCAGCTCGCAGGGTGGAGTCGTCATCGATCTGAGCCGATTGAACCGCATCACTGTTTCTGACGATAAGGCGTCGGTGAGTATCCAGGGCGGGGCGAATTGGGGCGATGTATATGAGGCGGGGGCAAAGGAGGGCGTCGAAGTGCCGGGAACATCTTTGTGGATCGTCGGCGTCGGCGGGTCGCTCACGGGCGGTGCGAATGGCAATCTATCCTCACGATATGGCCTTGGAAGCGACAATCTGCTCGAGGCGACTGTGGTCCTTGCAGATGGGAGGATCGTGCGGACGAATACCGAGGAGGAGCCTGACCTTTTCTGGGCCATTCGAGGTTTGTTGCAATGCCTATCCAGTGAGACGCGATTCTTCACAGCGCCGTATTGCAGGGGGAGGAAACCAATTTGGAATCGTAGTAGAATTCGTTGTGCGAGCTTATCCTCCGTCCGGTCCCATGACGGTCGGTAGGCTCGTCTATCCGGGAACGGCCTTCGATGATGTGCTGAAGGCTGCCCAGGTTCGTTGAGTTAGCAGTTGTTGGATGGACACCTCTACAACGATTTCTACAGGAGTTCGAAGCAGCAGCTACCCCCGATGATAAGGTCACTATGTCGTTCATGCGCACAGGACCTGACTTTAAGGTATGCTGCCTCGACCGCGTTTGCAACCTAGACTTATCCGTCCCCGTGCAGCCTACTGTTATTGTCCTGCCCTGGATTTCTTCCAAAAGCTCTCGCTCCGTCCAGGAGATTCTAAAGCCATTCCGCACCACGGCGTTGCCCATCGTAGACTACACGACCACTCTACCCGATCAGCTCGCAACCTCACATGTATTCGACGCAACCCTTTCGCAGGCCCCGCGTCGTCTGACGATCCGGGGCGCGACGTTCACCAAACTGTGGACAGACATGGTAGCGGAGGCGTGGAGACGCTGGGTTACATTCACTGAAGAGAACCCTGACTCGAGATCGACCGCGATGATGTGGGACATCCGTCCTGCTGGGAGAATAGCCGAATTTGCCGTTGGAGAAACCGCATACCCTCTTCGCGAGCCGCATTCTTTCGTTGCGATACAAGGACGGTGAGTACTTACCGACGTTTGTCTCGTTTGTTGAACTTATGACCTGTCTGTTGTGCAAAGAAACACTCGCCGTGAAAACGACAAGACAACGTATGCCCTTGTTAAGGACATTGCCGACTACATCCGCCAGGCCAATACCGCACACGCAGGTCATGATCTAGGTGTCCTGCTAAGCATGGCACAGGGAGATGAGCCGCCTGAGGCAGTATTCGGACCAAACTTGCCGAGGCTAAGGAAATTGAAGGCGAAGTACGATCCAAAGAACGTCTGGAAGAAGGGATTCGCAATCGAGCCAGATTTCAGCTGAAGCAATGAATGGAAACATTGTTTCATGATATCAATTGAGACACCGGCCCTATGCATACTGTACAGTAGTGTATATGCGATCAGTAAGAATGCAACCAAGATTTGACAGTGAAGAGTACCGGTACGAATGGGATGCCACTTATTTATGCCCCAGGCCCAACTTCGTGTTCTTTATGACCGCCGTCAAGGGAACATCAATTCCACCCGCCGTTCCGATGCGTGAGCCTTCTAACCAGCCCATAGCAGCAAGCATCTTGAAGCCGACATTCGATTCGCCAATCTTAGGAGCAGCCTGTACAGCAGTCGACTCTTTAGCAAAGAAATGAGACCAGACGACTGTAGGCTGACCTTTCCGACAATCTCTCCCTCGCGTGGCTTGTGTTTCGGCGGTTGGCCTTGTCGGCCTCCTGATGCTGACGAAACAACGACACCAGCTTTCTTCAAGATCTTATTGATCTTCTTCTCATTGATGCCGACGCCACTGCGCGTCGTCTTCGACAGCGTCGTGTACCTTGCGTTATCCTTCCCTTTACTCTGGCTCTTGAGATTGAAGGCCGTCGCGAGCTCATGCACGGTTTTGCGCGCATACTTCTCCATCGGAGGCAGCGACATTGAATTGGGGCCCCCGATATTCGCCAAGAAGCGTCGAATTTGCTGTTCCATAGACGCCATGTCGACGACACGGTTGGATATCTCCACTGAGGGGTCCAAGGCAGCGGCCGCCATCATAGCCTTGCGTCCCTTCTTTCCGCCCTTCTTCTTGGCAAGTGGGTCTGCCGCAGTCTCAAGACGAGCTTTCTCGCGGGCGCGCTTGTGGTCTGCTTTCTTAGCCCGGTCCCTGTTCCACTGGTCCCGTAGCTCGATAGGGATGTCCTTGTCTTTCTCCTTTTTACGTTCTAGGTGATATTTGTGGCATGAGTCATTGCTCAAAGTCATATTTATCTGCACTTACTCGACGGACTCATGTCCGCATAATTAATGTCGAAATCGAAATCTCCTCTATAGATGGCTTTGAATATCCGGTTCGTTTCCTTGTGGTCTCGACCTTTCAGAATTTCGGCGTTCTCGTCCAAGAACTCCTGTGGTAAAGGATTAATCGTATACATAATCCGACAAGTTGTTCAACTGACCTGTACTTGAGCGGTAAGCTCATCTTTACCGTCTCCCCAAGTGAAGCTAGGTTCGACGTCATCTTCGTCTTCGTCAAACTCATCGTCGTCCAGCATATCGATGATAGGCCTTCCTTTGGTGCGGGCGCGTAAACGCTCCAACCTTGCTTGGAAGCCACTCTTGGGCGTGATATCCACGTCTTCGTCAGATGAATCCTCGTCCTCATCATCGTCTTCGTCGTCCTCTTCTTCCTCGTCGCCCTCTGCACCATTCTCTTCTGCCACCAAGATCTTCTCCTCTGCGCGCACGATCTCCTCGACTTCTTCGTCCTCACCGCTCTCGTCTCCTTCAGTGCCGTCCTCATCCTCGCTTTCTTCATCCTCCATCTTCATCCGCTCATCGATCGCCAGATCCTGCATCGTGACATGCTGCGACCCGCTCGCGCCCATCCCCTTCACGAACGCCTTCATCGCGTCCAAGCCGATCTCCTCGTCCAGCTCCATCCCACCGACGCCGCTCGACAGCCCCTCGACCGCCTTCTCCTGCCCGTCCTGCTCTTCCTCAGTATCGTCGCCCCAGTCCACGTCCGAGTCCCCGCGCCGTTGCTCGTCCCGGCGCGCCGGTCTCCCTCGGTTGCCTTGCAGCGCTCAGCTTTTGACTTTACTTCGTACTAGCCTGATCCTTAATCATAATACGCTGTTGCAGGTCCCGCTGTGTGCGATGTGTTCGGCTCCGACTTTGCCATCGGGCGCTCATCAAATCATTCGTTGCGGATTTGATCTAGTGAACATGTGACCATCGCAACTGACGTGACGGGAACTTGTCGCCATGGATGACCGCTACAACCGCACATCACGGTGAGCAGACGCGTCACGAATATTCGAACGTGGGTGAAGGATCACATCAAAACCCTCTCGCTTCGAGTACAGGGAACAACTCGGGTCCATGGTCCACTTTGCTAACCTCGCTCAGAAGGTCATTCAATATTGGGAATGGCAAGAAATGATATATAACGAACAATTACTGCAAAGCGTCTATGATGAGGACTCAACGCTATCGTACAGACTTCGCGACGAAATTAGAGAACCGTAGCAGACCATAGCCCATACCATGCGAGTGCAAGAAAAACACCCAGTCTAATTCACTTCCTAGCCTTCCACGCCTCCTTCCCGAGCTGCGCATACTTCTTCGCTACATCCTGAATCGGCGGGGGACTCCGCTCCGCAAGCTCACCATCCACACCCGGCTTCGTTGTCGCACTGTCCATCAAACCCAAGCCGCCCTCGCTCCCACCTCTGCGGCCCATCTCGCCGGGCGCCTGGGCGTGCCGCACGGCCGCGCTCTCGCCTACGCCTGCTTCGTTCGTGGGCACTCGCCGGGTAAGTGTGGGGTGCGCGAGGGCAGGGCTCGTCGAACTCACGTGGGCGTCCTTCTTCGGGGCGGGCGCGGGCGCAAAGTTGACGTACGGCGCGGAGGTGGGGTATGCGCCGGCGGGGACGGCATAGGGGGCGTAGGAGGGGTCCGGCTCGCTGACGACGTAGACTGTACGCGACGCGTGTTCGTGCTCGTAGGGCGTTGAAGGGGTGGGGGTCGTCGAGGACGAGGGCGCGCTCGTCAAGGGGGAGTTCTCGGAGAGGACGGCGAAGGGGGAGTAGAAGGAGCGCGTCTGGGACGCGTTGGCGCGGAGGGACTGGGAGAGGACGCGGGTGTGCTTGGCGGCGAGGCGGAGGGCAGACATGGTGTGGGGTCGTTAGGTAGAAATATTAGGAGGATGAGGTAGAGCAGAGGGCGAGAGGTTGAGGGAGGGGATGTTGATGAGACCGCCGGGATTTAAGTACGTAGAGTGTATAGAGCGTGGGAATGTGGGATAATATACGGACTGTACATCATCTCTGCCACTCCGATTGGCCGGCGGTACATCAACTCGTTGGGGTCGTGGTGCCAACCGCTTCACTTCGTCCAGAACGCACATTACGTTCCCGCAGATCTATTGGCCGCAATCCTTCTCAAGCTTCTTAGACTCGATGGGCCTGCGGCGAGCCATGCCCAGTCCCGACGCTCGACATCATTCGACTTCGGACTCGAGCATGGCTACTCTCGTCAGTTCTCGCACGAGGCCAGGCTATTCTTGTGACCTCGGACTTCGCTGCAAAAGACCCCTACTTTGCGGCACCCCGCCTTCTCCTTGATGTCATCTTCTCTTGAGCCTGCGACGATCTGTGGTCACTTGATAAAACACGCCTCGTTTCTCATCGTCCCACGGGCTGCAATGCGCATCGCCAGGTATCCCCTTTCTCTCATTGCCCGTCTTACTTTATAGTCCGAGCAGCGCCTATAATCTAAGAGACGCTACTCGACACATTTTCCGTGTGCTGTGTCATACAGCGCATTGACTTTCCTTGATCGCCCTGTTCTCATACAGTATCTCTCATGGTCCCATCCTGGACGCTACGTGCACGGTTGCAGTCGCTATCGTCCACTGGCGTTTCTCCGCCTATATGCAACATCCATAATAAGTGCGATGTCCGTTCGATGCCATTGGACGACAGCGAAGCGCTGTGATGATCCCGTATCACCGTCGACAGCTCTCCTTGCCCTGCCCATCGCCCTCCGATGCAGCACTCGAGCTTTCATGTCGGTGTAACCTCGCATGCGGATCCAACTTCTTCAGGCAGGATCGGCGTGTGGCTCTGTGGTTGCTCAGGCTGTAATCAATTGCACATCCGTGGGAGATGTGCAAACTCGGACTTGACGCGTCAGACTTCCTCTCACCGCTTCCTAGGATCCTCTCGGATCTGCGCTCATCTCAAGACGCGCCCCAGAGCGCTGATGTCGTGATGCGTTTGGCTGTTCGATAGCTCGAGACTTGAATGTGAGACGAAGGCTGAAAGACGGATTGGACGGGTGTCCATCACTCGAACGAGCCCGCAAGCAGCGCGTTCCTGGATACTTTCCTTTTGCGGATAACCTCGGTTCCGAACTATAGGCGCCGAGCTCAGTACCATCCCGAGTCTCGACAACTGGTCATCTCAGAATGATTTGTTGTGAATCCAACTATTAGGGCAACGCTTTGAATCAATATCATCATGGCAAGGTATCAAGTCTGCATGTAAAGTACGACGCTGAAGAGAATATACTATCTATAGTACAATTGGAGTCTGATACAATGGATTCCACGTGAATATAGCATTCTACTTGTACACATCATGATTTGTCCATCTGCCCCTGCCAAAACTTCGGCTCCAGAGCGCATTCGCGCGCCATTTCCAGCTGTATGAGACAGGTCAATGAAGGCATGCGGCATAACATGCGAAAACCCACCTGTTCGTCGGTCCTACACACCAACACCTTCATCGGCTCCTTTCCAATCTCCACCACCTTCCCCTTCACGCCATCCACGCCCTCATTCCTGCCCTCATCAACCGCAAACCCAAGACAGGTACACTTCTCAGCAACGATCTTCCTCAACTCGACGCTCCGCTCGCCAATCCCCCCACTAAACACCAACGCATCCACCTTATCCGCCCCGCCCATCTTCAGCCAATACGACCCGATATAGTTCAGAATGCGGTCCACGAACAGCTCGAACGCGAGCACGCCCGCAGGCTCGCCGTCCGCCCACATGCGCGTGACGCCGCGCCAGTCCGCGGTGCCCGTGAGCGCCTTCCACCCCGCCTTGGTGTTGAGGATCTCCTCGGCAGTCGTGACGCTCACGTTGCGCGCGAGGCTCTTTTCGTGCGAGAGGCGCCCCGCGCGGTGCGTGTAGTGGAAGATGAGCGTCGGGTCGATCGCGCCGCTGCGCGTTGCGCCCGGCAGGCCGGACACGGGNGTGAGGCCCATCGAGGTGTCGAGCGACTTGCCGGCTTGGATGCCGCAGGCGGAGGCGCCGGAGCCGAGGTGCAGGACGATGAGGGTCGTTTCGGAGGGGGGCTACGGGGGTTTGTACTTAGTTGGCGGTCTTTGGGAAGTGGGAGAGGGACAGACCTTGCCTAGATGGCGCGCGACGGCGCGCAGGATGTATGCGTCTGCCGAGTTGTGTGAGTGGTAGGCAGAATTTCCGAAGGGGAAGAGGGAGCCGCACAACTCAGCCCGTGGAAACCGTATTTCCGGAGTCCCTTTTTATGCGCCATTTCTTGATTGATGGCGCAGGAGCGGATGTGCTGGGGCATGTAGTGATGGAAGGCGGTGTCGAAGTATGCTATGGAGTTGGCTTTCGGTAGCGCCTCAATGCATGCCTCGATGATGGTCAATGCTGCGCCGTTATGCCTAGTTGACGACATCGCCATCAGACGTAGCAGTGTATCATGTAGGAAGCAAGCTCACAGAGGCGCGAGGTCGGACAGACGTTCGATATAGTGGTAAGACTCTGCGTTGATGGTGATCGGCTTGAAGTAGTCGCCGCCGTGCACGATACGGTGGCACACATGCACGATTTCCTCGCGCTCGATGAGGGCCTCGCTCTTGAGGTAGTCCAGGAAGTGTGCAAAGGCCGTAGCGTGGTCTTTAATGTCGGGGGCGGCCTCATTCTTCACGCTGCGCGTATCAGGAGAGATGGAGTCGCCGTCGGCCACGGAAAAGGAGAAGGTCGGCTCCGAGGAGATGGACTCGATGGAAGAGATCAGGAGGAGAGTGACTGGGTTCGCATCGGGTGTGTCTTCGATGTGCCCCGCGGAGACGCGGCGATATAGGGAGATCTTGAGAGAGGACGAGCCCGAGTTGAGGGAAAGGATGAGGCCTGAGCCTGACTTGGAGGTAGTCATTGCGACTTGATGGGGTAGGGATGGATAACTCAAGAGACGCTAGGCAGAGTGCTGCGCAGGACTAGAAGTAGGCCCTTATGCTGGTTAGTGTCTTCGTAGTGAGTTGTTCCTGGGCCGCAGCGTAACAGACGGTCGTGGGTCGGGGACACTTCCGATTGGCACTTGTTCAGCCAGACACCAGAGACCAAGCCAGGGCGGGGCGGGGTTGGGGCGCGGAGATATCGACGCGTAAGCCACTATGAGTGGCTAGATTGGAGCGCAAGCAGGCTATTTAAAATGGCCCAGAGCACGGAAGCGGGGGCTACGGAGTGGTGTGACTGGCTAGTGTCCAAAGAGAGAGGACAACGAGGACAACGACGATTGGATTGGGTAGATTGGGCTTGTTCAAGGAACGAAGGCGGTGAAGAAAATGGGGCGAGATCGGTAGAGAGTTGTGGATGTCATTTCTGGCCTTCGTGCATCATGCGAGGGCAGAGTTGGATTTCTAGGCCCGGCAGCCAGCTCCTCCGAGATGTCATCGAGACCACGTCTATGGGACCCCTAGGACTGCAATGCCGAAGGGTGATTCTCCTCCCATATTCGGCCAGTAGAACAGGCTGAATTAGCCGAAAATGGGTGTTTTTAAGTGCGAAAAGCTCTAAGAAGGTGGTGGG
>SFCI01000471.1:0-20648 GCA_004681135.1 Hericium alpestre | reverse complement strand
GCGTCGCGAGCGAGCGGTATGGGCGCGAGGTGCCCGTGTTTCTGATGGGGCATTCGATGGTGCGTGCGGGTTTGCGCTATGGCTGCTGGAAATGATGCTGAGCGGCGGATAGGGTGGGGCGTTGGTGCTCTCGTTCGCGACAAGGACGACTCCACCGCCGGAGAAGGCGGCCATTGACCGTTTGGCGGGCGTCATCTCGACGAGCCCGCTGTTGCGCCTCGTGAACCCCCCGAATGGCCTGCTGCGTTGGGTCGGTGGTAAAGTGAGGACGGTCTTGCCGAACCAGGTTTTTCCTGCGTCCGTGAATAACGAGGTGCGTAGCGCTTTACACAGCTCATGCAAGTATTGCTGAGTGACCGCCTTCATAGTATCTATCTCACGACCCGGCCATTGTCAAAGACCAGGAGAAGGACCCCCTCGTAAAGCGGTATGCAAGCCTGCAGTGTATAGATGATATGTTGAACAGGGTAGAATATGCATATTGTCTCTGGTGAATATTGCTGAATGTTGCGGCCAGGGCGAGAACGTGGTAGTGCGCGATTATAAGAATTGGCCAGAGAACCTGCCTGTGAGTGTTTACACTTCCCTTATATGTAGTGATAGGTTTCTGACAGTATTGCTTAGCTCCTGCTCATTCATGGCACAGACGACAAGGTTTCTCCTGTCACAACTCGTACTTACCTAACGTCACTCCCTGACAATGTTCCTGTAGATAAACCGGTTCGATGCCTCCGAAGAGTTCTTCAACAGAGTGCCCGCCAAGGACAAGACATTCACCCCATATCCTGTATGCGCTCTGGTCGCTCTTCTACTCACCGACCGACTGATCCTGATGTCCAATTTGCAGGGCGGCTACCACGAACTGCAGAACGAGCCCGATGGCGTCAAGGAAAAGTTGTGCGAGGAGTGCATCTCATGGGCAGAGGCACATCTTCCTTCGACGGACCCGACTCCAGCGAACCCATCACCTTCCGTTTCGAAGCTTTGAGCCTTGAGTATACTTCCCAGATAGATTGCTCTTCGGTTCGTCTTTATCTCCACGAATTGTCTACGTCACTCTGTAATTTGTAAAATGGTCTATAGTGAGTGCGTTCTTAATATAAATATAAATATCCACGTTATTCATTGCACTGACGTGCATTAATGCGTTTCATAGGTATGATATCTTCCCATAACGCCTGTATAGCGTGAACTATGTAGTTAAATATTTTCTTGATCATCTTCACCGATGGCCATATGGACAGCGGATGCCGCGAGGAAACTCTTCCCAGGCGGGCATATGATCCTTATGAGGCCTACTATGTTCCGGTCCGGTTCCGTAGCAATATGTCAGAAAAAAATAACTATTATGAGACAAAGAATCCAACGAAGAGCATCGCGCATTTTATGTCTACCGAATGCATGTCAAAGACATTCGGTACAACGCAACACCGACATGCGTCTAGTATCCAGCCGCGCCCGGAGCACTGGTCCCCTCCCGCTTCATCCGCAGCAGCACCTCGCGATACCGTCCAAGTTCAGTCGTTCCCGGACCGGCGCGCGCGAGCGTCTTGCTCTGCGAGTTCTGAAGCTCAATGAGATCGCAGATACGGTCCCATGTCGTACCCTGTGAGAGCTTCTCGTTGAGCTCAGCCAGGAACACAGCTTCCTCCTCTCTGTCATGCGGCATGGGTGTGAGCATTAAGTTGAGAGGGCGTGAGTAGAAACACGCACTTGTTCTGCTTGATTTGGCGCGTCTGCTTTGCGTTGTAGTCTTCGTAGAACTGGTCGATTGCACGCTCAGCCTTGCTGATCGTTTCCTCGCGCTTGGCTTTCGAGGCTTCGTCTCGCCTCTGGATTTCCTCTGCTTGCCGTTCTCGCCATTGTCTGCACATATAATGGTCAGTACGGAGAATCTAGAGGTGAGGAACCAGCAAACGCACTTGATAACCTCCGGCTCCTCCTCCTCGACCTGCTGCGCCAGAATGGGTGTTGACGAGAGTGCAGAGGGCTGCGGCTTGGGCGCGAATGGCGACGCCGCGCCAAATGAGGACTGGGATGGCGGGAGCTGCACGGGCGGCTCCTGAAGAACATAAACTTGTCAAAGACTGCTCCCGAAAGGAAGAGCATGACGTTGCTACGCACCGCGGGCAAGTCAATATCGGGGAATTCGTTCTCAAATTTCTCAATAACCCCGTCATCGTCTCCGGTAATCTTCACATCGCGCATGGGTGGTGGGCTCGTGAGCGCGTCTAGGTTGAACGGAACGCCAGTTGCTTCGGGGATGATGGGTGGAGCGGCTGTGGGCAATGAAGGAATGTCCCCTTCACCATCGAGAGAGATGTCGGGGAAGGCGGACGCGGCGCGTTCAAAATCGATATCGTCGCCGCCGCCGAGGAAGTCTGCCATGATGCGAATGAAGTAGAGGGTAGAGCGACAAGATATGTACGGGTGAAGCGGGTGGTGACTTCGTGCGTTGGCGAGCGACCCTCCCCGGCGCTGTGAAAGCGTGGGAATCAGCTGCCTTTGCCATCTACAACTTCGACGCCACCCATCTGAGTCAAACAACCTTTGTCCAATACTTTCATCATGACTTTCTGTCAACCTGACTACGTTTTTTGAACCATTGAATACCCCGCCGACGGTGCACGCCTCGCCAAGCCTCTCCAGCGCTCTGATTTAATCCTCGGGGAAAATCCTCCAAAGATGGCGAAGGAAGCGGAAGACCGTGATGTACTGTATGGTCATATGGCAAATCTCGTGTGGGCATTTCCAAAGGGGAGGTATGTTAGGTGGACGTGAGTGCCGCGTGACTGTACTCCAGTCGATACGAGTTCTGTCAATACAGCGTCCGCGACTTGATCGAAAATAGGTGCTATACCATCCCTCAGCCGTTGCCTTCGTATCTCCCGAATCGCTGACACTGTATCTTTGTTCACCATATGGCGAGGAACGAATGCATCTCTATTTTTGCAGGTGGGAATCCAGTTCATTCTTGACGATCCTCTGGTCGTGTTTCCCCTTTCTACTTCCTACGTCAACCACAGACTTCGAGGTACGCGACGACGAGCGGTCGATCGGCATGTCATCAGGCGATGTAGTGTCTTCATCAGGTCCAACGGCATCATGCCCGTGATAGGTTCGTTCCTATGCAATATTTGGGACCGCAGGTCCCACAACCCCGCCTCTGCACTCGTGACGCTGTTCATGGCTATCCGAAGCTTTGTCGAAGGCGTTGACCAGATGCTGGTGGATGCGGGGTAATGTGGGGTACTTGGGTCGCACATCCGCACATGACCCTTCCAACGCTTAATGGGATCCGTTTACTCTTGCAAGCGTCACAAAAACGACTCCCCGCTTCTCCGTCCGCAGACTCCCCGTCCGCATGACCTTGTCCTCCAATGAGCAAGTGCGGCGGTTCTGGTATATCGAACAGGTCCATTGCAGGACAATCAAATTTTAGCGCCTCCTCCCTGTGACCGTTTGGTTTGCCGGTGCGGGCCCGCTTCTCCCGCCGTTCCGCTGCAGCTGCCACATTCATACCTGGACTCGTTTATAATGCTGCCAGTGTCGTTGTAGTTGGTGTGGAGATTCGTGCTTCGACATCCCACCCGAGCTCCTTGATCTTACAGGCATTGGCAGTGACACGATGGGTGGTGCACCAATAGTTGACAGGACTAGTTCCAAAGACACTCCATTTGCGCACCTCATCGATACCTCGAGGTCGTGGTGGAAGAATTCGCGTACGTGCGGTGCTGGTTTACTCCCCTGTGCTGTGATCTGATATCCAACGAAATAGGCCTTGTCAAGCTCAATTTTTGGATAGCCCTTTTGTGAGTAGCCTATGTGAGGAACGTACCGTTCATAAGACTGACATGCTGCTAGACTCATCACTTCTTCCGCAAATGGCTATGACGGTATGTTACATCCTTGCGTCCGGTTTTGATATACAGCTCTGAACACTCTACGATGGATATGAAGGAAGCATGATGAGTACGTCAATGTTTTCTATGCAGTCTGTCCCCGGATTGATCTTCAATCAAGATGGCCTTCAATCGGTCACCCAGTGGAAAGTTGCATTCAATTACCCGACCGGATCCAAGGTAAGACTGGACTGCATTTGATACTTAAATTTCGATTCAACCTTTGACATCCGTCTTCCAGCTGGGTTTGCTAAATGCCATCCAAGTACGCTAGGTTTCCACTCTCTCCTTCTATTCACAACGCTCATTTAGCGAAGAACATCGGTTCTCTCGCCGGCTATCCTTTCGTGCCGTACATGACAGACGGCATGGGCCGTCGGTTTACAATCCTGTTTGGAATCATCTTCATGATGGCTGCAACGGTCATCCAGACGGCGTCTCAGTCTGTTGAAATGTTCATTGGAGCCAGGCATGCCCTCGCATTGGACCAAAGGTCCCAGGCTCACGATCTCATAATTCAGGTTTTTGATTGGTTTTGGTTTGACTTTTGCGAACTCGGCGGCTCCACTGTTGGTCACCGAGATCGCGTACCCGAGTCAAAGAGGACCCTTGACATCGGTATACAATACGCTGTGGTAAGACTATTTACTATTGCTGGGCTAGTAACATCCGCACTAATGCATCACCACTCTAGGAACGTCGGAAGTATCACGTATGTCCACTTAACTTCTCTAAAACACTAAAACCTAATTGTGCCTTTCCATCCGCCTAGCGCTGCGTGGACTGTAAGTCCTCACGTGTGAGAGACCTCACAACCCATACTTATTTCCCCATCATCCGTAGACTTTCGGTACCTTCCATATCCCAAACAGCTGGGCCTGGCGCATTCCATCGGCACTGCAAGCCTTACCCTCAGTCATCCAAATCTTCTTCATCTGGTTCATGCCTGAATCACCTCGTTGGCTTGTAAGCAAAGGAAGGTCAGTATCCACTCGCATGAAAGGTGAAAGGTCTTGCTCATGTGTCATGACAGGGACGCCGAAGCCTTGAGGATACTTGCCTATTACCACGCCCGCGGAAATGAGTATGGATGCTCTTGTCTTCTTCCACAGAGCGCCCCGTTTTGACAGAGTGATTCTAGGAAGGACCCTCTCGTCGAATTTGAGTATGGAGAGATCAAAGCAGCAGATAAGCTTGACCACGAGGTCAACGCCAATGTTGGCTGGCTCAGTCTCGTCAAGACTCCAGGGAACAGGAAGCGGATGCGCATTATCATCGCCATTGCGTTTTTCTCTCAGTGGTCTGGTAATGGGCTGATGTAAGTATTCCGTTCTTCTATCGCAGGCAAAGCACGCTGACATGTTTTGGTCTTTAGCTCGTATTGTATGTCCCAATCTCGTTGAGTGTTTTCTGCCTCGAGCTCACTGGTGGCTATCATAGACCTGAACAAGGTTCTCGACGGCATTGGAAGTAAGGGACGCGCAATATAATGTATATTTTCTCACCGTATTAACGCTATTATATTTAGTCACGAGTTCTACTATCCAACTTCTCATCGTGAGCTGCGTCTCTATCCATCTCCGTTATAATAGCTGACAGCAAATCCGCTCTCTCAAGAATGCTGTATTGAATGTCTGGAGCTTGGTCCTCGCCGTGACTGCCGGATTCTTGTGCGACAGATTCGGGCGTCGAAGGCTGTTCATCAGCTCCACTATCGGTTCGTTTCTGGCTCATTCAACCGACTAACTGGCCGGCGGGCTGAGAATTGGACACTTATACAGGCATGACGCTCACATGGACAGCCCTCACGGTTTGCACGGCGATGTACGCTCAACATGGCAATCAGGCGGCTGCTCATGCGGTCATCGCAATGATCAGTGAGTTTATGTCCCGACATTAGCACCAGATTTCGCGCTTATTGCTTTGCTTGTATTCGTTCAGTTTTGCACTCGGCCACCTGTACGTGAACGATTCGATTTGTTGTTGAAATATACACAATATCTGACTGATAACTCTGACACCTATTCTCTAGACGTCGTACGTCTTACTTCGGCATGTCTCAAGGAGCCGCCACCTTTTCTAACCTTTCCCTTCTAGATCGCGTTCCTACCTCTAATCGTGTCGTACGTGGTTCTTCATGACCACCCTCTCGCGTATCTGATGTTTTAAATTAGGTATACCGTCGAGATCCTACCATATCCCATTCGCGCGAAAGGCTTCACAGTATTTGGTTTCGCTGTATCGGTCTCGTTGATCTTCAACCAGTCAGTACCCGTGGCCTGTCATACGCTATTTCTACTATGCTCACGAAATGACGCAGATATGTGAACCCAATTGCTCTGGACAAGTAGGTTTTTCTCGATATTGACTGCCGAACGATGAGCCTCTGATCATCATACATCATTCAGGCTCGGATGGAAGTACTATGTGAGTATGATCTACACACTGACGTAGGTAAAACGGAATTTATTCCCCTTTCAGCTCGTCTACGTCTTCTGGAACGCTTTTGAGGCCGTATTCTGCTATCTCTACGTCATCGAAACCAGACATGTGAGCTATTACTTCCACCGATTTCTCTTGTGTCTGACCATCGTCCTACAGCGCTCGCTCGAAGAGACTGCCGCGTATGTGCATTTGCAGCATCCACTCGTATGGGCCGCTAACACGTTTTAATAGGTTGTTCGATGGAGCGGAAGCAGTGGCACAATTGACTGAAAGAGCTGCCGAGAAAGCCGGCCGCGAACCAAACTCCGATGGCTCCGAGAAGGAGAAAGGGTCAATCACGGAGATCGAGGTCGTAGAGAAAGCCTAAGGACAATGGGCTTAGCAGTCGTCTACGATGGGTGGACGGGGCTCCTACGATTTTTCACGATTATGTATTCATACATCTTTGCACTTTTCTGGAACTTCGCTATTTCGAATGGTTTTGACACCGATAACCGGGTTACATGACATGTTACATTTCGCGTAAATATTGTCGCGTCCTCGCGGCGCCTGGCCGGCCTTGCTCACTCTCTTGCAACGCGTCTTGCATCTCTTTGTGTCCCCCTTGCTAAGCCCAGATGGTCTGGAGACGTTAGGAACCGACAAGTACTCTCAAACCTATCTAGTCACGCATTAGAGGAGCGCCCGACATGCCTTTCAATCTGCCTGGCACTCTCGTTCCATTCTACGCGCTCTTCAGCCCTCGATTGTTACTTCCAGCTGTCTCCGTTGCAGGTGACGTTCACCCGTATCAAATGGGTGTAGCCGCTTTGTTGACTAAGTATTCTGGTTTCTGCAGGCAGACATTCGCCAGCTTGATTTTGCAGCGCTTCGGAGGGCAGGATACCGTGGCGCAGTGTTTGACAAGGACAACTGTTTGGTATGTTCGCTGTTATTCGCATGAAGCGATAGTCTTATGCTTTCTACGCAGACCATTCCACATGATGACACGTTAGTTCCAAAGCTTAGAGTCAGTCGACGCGTGTTCTTCGTATGCCTTTGTGCTGATCACCAGTTCGGACAGGACGCATGGCGGGATTGTCGTGAGACATTTGGGCCAGACAATGTTCTCATTGTGAGCAATTCAGCTGGTACTTATCTTGACCCTGGTGCGTTGCAGGTACGCCCAAACTTGTCCTGCTTTTTTACAACTCCTCACCAAAATGTAGGCCGAGTCAGTTAGGCACAAGCTCGGCGTTCCCGTCCTATTTCACCCGACGTTAAAACCATCATACGGCTGTGCCCGTTCGATCCTCTTATATTTCTCCTCTCTTCCATCTCCATTGGCACCGCATGAACTCGTGTTTATTGGCGACCGCATTTTCACGGATGTCGTTCTCGCACATCGCCTAGGCGAGCCCCCTTCTGTATGGCAACGGATGTTACGGCGGTTACGTCTAGCTCGACTTCCCAAGTCCAACCAGCCTGCTCAGATAACTGACGATGAATGCTCCTCAGCGAGCGTGGGAGGAGATATGAAGGTATTGCGAGCAGGAGTGGAGCCGTTAGCAGTGTGGACGACTGGCATGTGGAAGCGGGAGGGCATGGGGATGCGATGGGCGGAGCAACAGGTGGTCAAGGCCGTCGAGCATTGGATGCCAGATGCTGCGATGGAGAGGAGGAACTTGGAGGCACAATTCACCAAGCCTATGGTCGAGACAAAACCCGAAAATATACCAAAGTCGAGAGGTTCTTGGATTCTCGGAGGTCTCGGATGGATGGTTAGTAAAATTAGGCCTCGGAAAAGTGATTGAGTAATCAATCCATCTGCAGTTTGGGTTTATTTGACTCTACCTCTCCTGCAGGAGAGCGGGCTATTCATACATAATATCGATCATCATAGATGGCAGCTACATTGATTGCGAAGGTTCTTCAAAGTTAAGACGGTCTGACTTGGGGACACTACAGCTTTCAAGGTCAAAGATCAGCTAAAATTCTGCTCGACACAAGGGACATGGCCCACCAGGTAAATAATTAGAGCCATGTCAGCTTTGCTGCGTCGACGAGCGGGCTAGACATGATTTCCTCTCGCAACTCGCTCGAAAGCCTCTCGAACACCAACTCACCCACAGGCACGCCGGCATCTTTACGCGTCTTGACACAACGAAGAAGGACCGCCGCCGTTGCCTCCGCTTTTCCTCCGGACAGAACAGTCTCGGTACCCTCCGCAATTTGGAGACTTCGCAGAGCGGGGAGCAACTCCTCGCTACCTTTCACGGAAAGATTATTGACGAGTTTCGATAAGAGCCCGTTACTCCATATCTTCAGCACGCGCACGCCGACCGCGAGGCGGAAAACCGACGGCCAATCCGTCCGCGTGCTCTTCAGGACTCGGATCGTCAGGGTTTCCACATGGCCAAACGAAGAATCCCTCACAGCTTCCATGCAGGAAGCAAGCTCACGCTCCGCATAGGTATCCCGTTTGCGAGGGCCTTTTTGCCACAGCAGTTTGAAATTAAGATGTGGTGAGTCGGCAGCGGGGGCATGATGTCCGAACAGACCGCGGCCAGCCTCTATCCATCCACTGATCTGGTAATCATATGCCCGGGATCCGTCTAGGACGAGGCTACGGAACCTGTGGCGGTCGTCGAGACGGGAGCAGATGAGCTTCATGAGCTGTCCAAGTCGTGGCCTTGCCTCTTCTCTCGGACGTGCGCAGACGATGCGCAAACGGGTGGTGGGCGGTGTGATAATCGTGGTGAGGAAGTAGATGCATATGGATGGCGGGGCGTTTATAGATAGTAGTGTAAGTTGGGGAAAGGATCCAAGTGCGTCCGTCGACAACCAGTCCGCACTATCATCGGGCTGGTCGCCAAACGATAACTCTAAACAGACAAGATTCGATATTTTCCCAAGACCTATCGCATGCAGATAGATCAGCTGGATTGAATAGCCGACGCTGTCACCACCAATCTCCAAGTGCTTGACGTTAGACAGGATTGATGCATCGACGTTACCGAGGTTAGCGTCAATCTTGGGCGGACGTATGAGCGTTGTCCACAAAACTAGGTGCGATAATGACGGAGCGCGAGCAATAAAGGGGAGATCGCTATAGTTAGTCAAAATTTGGCATATGCCCGGGTCCTCCAAAGAACGTAGAGTGATCGATCGGAGGTGTGTAAAGTGAGATGCTGGATCCAGTATGGAGTCTGGAAAAAAGAGCCTGCCCTTCCTAGGCCGGTGCAGGTACAGTGTCTCAACACGAGAGGCTTGTCGAAGCACGCCGTCAAGGATAGTGTGGCAGACCCCTCGAGATGTGTCTTCGTTTATAGAGTCGTTTGTGAAATCCCTTCCCACATACACTTGCAGAAGGGCCTGCTGGGAATGCTGTAAAAACCACCGCGCTATGTCCCCTGGCATGGTGCTGCTAAGCTGGCTCCACAGGATAGGGTATCCCAAGGCGATCGCTCGCCAGCGCGCGCAGACATGGGTGAGATATAAGACGTCTCTGAAGTCGAAATCAGCCAGAACGTCGACGATCGTAGCGATCGTGAAGAATTGGAGCAGCAGTTCGTTGGGGAAGGTGGCAGCGATACTCGTCTGCACCGGAGGGTGGGTTTCACTTTCCTTCTTCCAAATCTGAAGGGAATCCTCGCTACTCGTCGACCTGAATGGGACGATGAGTATACCTTTAGGCAGGAGCTAGCGAACAACGGAGAACTGACATGCTTTCGATGGAGACCTTTCAGTTGAAACTAGTGAGAATTTGCAAGGAGTAACTAATCCACATATGTCATGACGGTCGTTGCTTCGCACGCATAATTTAATCCGTTTATTTTTGGTGGTGCGTAACCTCCTCACTGCCATCACTAGAGTACTCATCCAGAAGCTCGAGAGGCAATCGGAAGTTTTGCATCTTCAGCAACGCTAAGGAGTTTGGCGCGACTATCATCTCGTGAGAAGTGAATAAACTGCGGGTCTCCCCCGTTCTATTTAGTATTGTGTAGATAAGACTTCCCCCATTTCAATTTACTTCGATACGTACTCTACTACCCTGCCTACCTGCGACAGTGACACCTGGTCCATGCCCTCACAAAATGGAATCCGCCCTCCGCGCGGCATCTCTGCTCGGCGGCTCATCGACCCCGGTCTCATCCTTCACCGGCTCGTCCTCCTTGGGCTCTGCTTCCGGCTCGGGTGTGCCTGCAGTCGGCTCCGCACCGAGCTCCATCGCGCTCAACTGCGCCGCCATGAGCGCGCGGAAGCGCGAGTTTTCGCGCTGCACGAGTTGCCGGTAGGTGCCTGTCTCCGTCACGCGGCCGTCTGGACAGAGTTCTCGTTAGCACGTGCAATGCGAGCAGAGCAGAAACGCACCTTCAAGCACGACGATACGTTCTGCGCGTGCGATCGTCGACAGCCGGTGCGCGACAAAGAGACACGTCGTCTTCCGCGACTGCAAGATCTTGTCGATCGCGTCATTTACCTGCATCCTGATCAGAACGAAAAGCACAGCGCAGAGGGAGACCACGCACCCGCCGCTCCGACGCCGCGTCTAGAGAACTCGTTGCCTCGTCCATCGCCAGAATCGCCGGCTTCTTCAGCAGCGCGCGCGCAATCGCGAGGCGCTGCCTCTGCCCGCCGCTCATGCTCAGCCGGCCGACTTAACTCATCGTCGGCGGTCAGATGGTTACGCACGAAAGGAAGGGCGAGACAGGACTTACTTTCGGTGTCGAACCGCCCGGCAAGCCCCATACAAACTCACAGTTCGCCTCGCGCGCGGCGGCTTCGATCTGCTCGCGCGTCGCATTCGGGCTGCCGAAGGCGATGTTGGACGCGATCGTGCCGGTGAACATGACGGGGTCCTATGTCGTGCAAATTCCGCGAGTCACTTACTATCTGCGTCAGGTGCACGAAGGGCGACATACCTGTGGGACAATGCCGATGGTGTTACGCCACGAAGCAACGGTGAGCTCGCGAACATCTGCACAATCATCGCGTTCAGTATCTACCAGCATCATGGGCACGCCATAATGATACACACCTTGTCCATCGAATGTGACCTTGCCCTTGTTAGGATCATAATACCTCAGCAAAAGCGACAGGACCGATGACTTTCCGCTCCCGCTCTTGCCGCTGCATCGCACATCACGTCAATCACACATCCAAGAAAAAATGCTGTGCAACTTACACAATGACGACGCTCTCGCCCACGCCAACCTGGAGGTCGAAGCCCTCAAGCACACTCACTCCTGCGCGGCTCGGGTACGCAAAGTAGACGTTCTCGAAGCGCAGCGGGCCCTGGCGAACTGGGTCAAGCGGCACACCAGTGTCTTCTGGAACGGCGGGACGCCGCTCAAGGAGGGAGAAGAGCCGCGTAGAGGCGCCGAGGCCACGCATGAGCGAGGTCTACGGAGGCTTAGTATGCACTAGGCAGATATGATGGGAAGGGAGGGACGAACGAAGAAGGACCTAGATGGCACGGAGTGATGTGAGATGGGGCAGGAAGGAAGCGAGAGCAGAACGAGTCAACGTACGTGATCATTTGCAGACCGCTACCAACGTAGACCGTGTACATCAACAAGCTCGTCAAATCGCCCACCGAAATTGCGCCCTTGCTGACCAGATTGCCGCCTGGATAGATACTAAATTTAACCTAATGATTATACTTCTCGGAATACCCTGCACGTACCATAACCCAATAAACCCAATAACACCAAATTCCCACTCCAGCCGGTGCTGCCAAAGAATATAGCGCTGGCGACCGCTTCTTTCCGACAGAGCTCGAGCACATAGAGGACGCGCTCAGAGAACAGCGCTAGCCGTTGAGGCTGCGCGTTCGAGGCCTGAATTGTGCGAAGCGCAGCAAGTGATTCTTGTGCCACCTGAGACATGAATATGAGGATCGCAAGGGAGAAGAAAATGGAAAGAAGAGCAAACTTTGGTCATGTCGCCGAGCGCTTCTTGGGTTTTGTTGGAAAGGCGCTTTAGGTAGCGGCCGTAGAAGACCTGAGGGTGGCAATACCACGACAGCAATTAGACCATTGGATAACAGAAAATGCCGTGCGGAGTCGCAGCAGGAGTGGTAGAAATGCGTGTATATGCGCGAGGATACATGAAGCCATGGCAAAAAAATCCGTGAAGGCAAATGGAACAGACAGACACTCAATTAGCCCTGGTATCTCGAAATACAACTAGATAACGCACCGCTCCAAGAGAGATTGGTGGCACCACGGAAAGCATGAACAGTGTCAATTGAGGGCTAAGGTAGAACATCGCCCCGACTGTATGCGCGTTATGAAACCACACATAAATGCGTCAGTTTCTCGGATATGAAGCAAGCGAGTACGGAGGGANCATGTCGCATAGATGCAAAGACTCACGTCCAGCAAATGACATCACCACTGCGCGCAAGCCATCAGAAAAGTTTTGAGTGATACTGCAGACGAGCGTTAGCACCGAACCATCTGCCAAGGAGAAAATAGAATATGGGATATCACGCTGTAACCGCAGAGCGGACACAAATGGTAAATTATGCTCACCTGTTCCCAACCACACCGGTGTCTGAGCTTAGCCGACTGATGACGTCTCCCTCGCCCGGGTTGCGCTCCACATACTCGATTTCCTGCCGCAGGGCAGCCTTGAAAGTCTGTTGCCGGAGGCGGGCGATGATGCGCTCGCCTGCAGTAAGAAAAGCCATTAGAACCAGGACTCAGGCTACGGGGGAAGGACAAGGGTCGCACCGGACATGCGGATGAGGTATGCACGGCCTGCATTCGCAACGCCACCAATAGTAAAGACCAGGAGTAGCAGCGCAGATGCACTTCCGAGAGAGAGGTTGAGAGGGATTACCTACGAGATGTCAAGGCATGTCAGGATTCATGGTCGTGTACTGGACGCCGTGGATCGATGACGCACCGGGTTCGGTGCCGTGAAGAAGTCGATGAGTCGTCCGACAGTGAATGGTATCGAGAGTGATACGGCAGATGACACCAGGAGGAATACGACAGCTAATGATAGTGTACGCTTTTCGGGACGGGCGAGGGAGAGCAAAGTGCGGAGGGAGGCGCTGGTCGATACTCCCGACGGTCTTGCATCCTCCACAGACAGCGAGAGACTTCCTACAATGCGCGAGAGGATATTGGGGCGTTCATTGGATCGCGGAGGTGGAGATGGGTTTGCTTGCGAAGATGAACTGGAACTAGTGTTGGAGGGTCGGGGAGGCGCGGGTGACGGTGCGGGTTTGTCGGGAGCTTTGTCGGGAGCTTGTGATGGAGGCGCATTATAAAGAGGTCGAGTGGGAGAAATAAATGAGCGAAATGGCGGGGTGAGAGGTCGACAGCGCTGCGAGAGGATGGCAGGCCGAGGATGAGAAAGCGGCCGCGAGCGGAGCTGGCGGAGAAGCGGGCTGCACGTCGTCGGGATGCGCAAGACGAGCATCCTTGGACTAGTACTGCGTCGTCTTCAAGTAAAGAAACTCCGGCGTTGTGGAAAACTAAAGAGTCAGTGAAGGGCGATGTCGGGCATGTGCACGAGGACGCCGAGCAGGATGGAGGCGACCTAAAGTCAAGCCGGCATGACGCGCAGGTTACACGCACGTAAGCCGACCCTCGTAAGTACCGTCACAGTCAGTCGCGCGCTGCTACCTCGCGAAAATGTCATATTTGGCTCAATGGCTACTTGTACAAAACGTGAAGACCAAGAGTAGGAATGGAAAAATCATCAGAACGAGCGTAGTTGGTTATAACCCGGAGCACAATCACTAAGGAATATCTCGCCGTAATTGCTTGCCTGAAGCTTACTGACGCCTTCGACTGGGATCCGCCAGTTGCAAGTGTTGCATCTCGCGCCAGCATCGTTCAACGTTCTGCCCGGCAAGCTGTGTGGAATATATCAGTAAAAAAAAAAAGGGATTATAAACAGCAAATTCTGCTGACCCGGAGGGAACCGGCATCGCTCCTGGAGTAGGTGCGACCCGCTGTGTGTGATGTGGAATGGCATGACCCCACATGTTGTGTGAAGCGTACGGCGTATTGTGCTCGAGATGTTGCAGTGCACGTTGGATGTCCGCAGCTGCATTCTGCACACATTCACATTGAGCCAGCAACAAAGCAGAAAAGGAAGAGAGGTGTTACCGCAAGCGACAGCATGTTCTTCTTATCATACCATCCAATGCCGAAATCAGGTCCGGGTTGAGGCTCCAGAAGCCCGTCTGCCCGCAAATGCTCTACAGACCGACCACATCGATGAGGAAGGCACGGACCAAGAACGAGAGGAGCGCACCTTCAGGCATATACCTAATATTCGCGATTAAGAAGTCCGGGCCTGGCTGACGGTATCCAACATGGACATCATGATGAATGGTCCTTGTTCCAGTCATCCTGAAATTGGACAACGGAAACGTTGGTGAGGAACTAAACCTCGAAAAATCACAATACTTACGAGATATGATGAGGTCCGGCATTCTTGACGGTCTCCGCCATAGTCGTTGGACCGAGAGGAGGTGCTGGCGAGTGTTCAAGGGGACGTACGACAATAGGAGCACCAATGGCATGAAAACGAAGTGTTATCGTGCCGATCTTCCAGGGATTGGCGAGGGGTGTGGGTTGTTGGACATCTGGATCTGTTACACAAGTCAATAACGTACCGATCGGGGCAGATGACATTGAAACGCACCTATGAAATCAAGCTTGGCAAACTTGAAAGGTACAACTTTGTTACCTGGCTGAGGTATGCCGAGCACTGAACACGTCCTGCTTGGCGGTATCTCAGAACGCAATATCATCCGCCCGTCCAAGTCGATAACCACGCCGACACAGATCAAGCCAGAATTTCGAAATATGATCAAAAACTCCTGCATTCGCAACAAGCAAGGCATCAGCAAACAGCCCGCACGAAATCATCCTGCTCAGAGCTCACCTGCTCGGCCTGGCTCTGTATGTGAGCTTGGAAGGTGGACGGCGCGTTCTCCGTCTCGGGCGGAGAATGTAATTGCTTGATAAAGGGTAGCCTCCTCCCACCGCTGTGGAAGCAAAAGTGAACCTGATACAATGGAGAAGCTGGATGGTTTGACATGGCTTGCAAATCGTGGTTGAGTGCGATGTCGAAATCCCTCTCTCGACGAGGCTATTTAAACGAGCAGGGCACGACGGCCATGTCATCTATTTGCCTCTTCGCTATGAAGCTTCGAGCTATGCCACCAAGGCCATGCGGCGGCAGGTCCAAGCGAATCTGCGGCCAAAGCGGTGGCAAAGCGGCATGCCGTTTCAGCTGGCAATATGGCCACCCATACCGAGCGATGGATCGTGGCAACACTGTGAGATTGTCTTCAAGCTTATTGTGGGTGCATTGTGAACCCCAGAACTTCGTGCCCTCGCTGAGATGTGCTACTTGTTGCCATGAGCGGATGCTCTGAACTTCCATCCAGTCAATGCTGCGGAAGTAAGGTCAGCTGCAGAGATAAATCAATGCGCATACTGTGGTCCACACGACATTCCCAGAAAGTCGGTGCTTTGCTTCATGAGCTTTGCGTATCTCGCTGAGTTGACAACACGAGGGTCCAGGCGTCGAGCGGCTATCACTGATGGGTCGAAAGTTTGAGCTTTTGGTCAGCGGCGTCACTAAGTATTCAAGGAAAAGACACACAGCAGGACTAGCGTTGTCATTGAGGCCATGTTCGTCCATCGGGCATGGTGCTCTGGAGATCCCAGCAACAGGCATAAGAAAGTAAAGGCTGCATGAAAAAGCACGCACGGATTACTTAGACTCTAATGAACTGTTACTACTTTGCCAATCGGTTCTAGTTTGATGGAAGTAGTGGTAGATTTCTCAAAACCGAGGTGGCATAATTCTACGGGTGCCGTGAATTTCTCCATCAAGTGAGATGGCCACGCCGCTCGGAGGCAAATTGTTGCTACGTTCAACGAGCAAAGAAGGAAAGTGGTGGCGGCGCGGTAGTAGGTCTTGGCAGGGCGAATCGCATCAATGTAGCACGATGGCGGCCGCCAGCAGAGGATGCCCCGGCGCTGGCCTCCTTCGTTACCCCAGGCATGTCTGCCCAGAACGTCCGCGATACTGTTCGGGCTCAGATCGCGACGGATTCAGACGATGTGTAAGTCCAACTTTCTAACTTTCTGTTTGGTATCCACGTTGACCGCTTGGATTACCAGCATTGAGCAGATACTTGCCTGCCGACCACCCTTCGCACACTCGCTGCTATCCAAATCACCGACACACCTAGAGAGGAGGGGGATGAAGCTAATGGAATGCAAGGGGAAGTCACTTTATATGCAAGAAGACCGCGGCTAGAGCTTGGCTCACCATGCACGTGCCTACCCCAGCACGTCATGTGCACAATGACAGGACCCCCGACAAGTAACCCAAATGTCGGTTACCGGTTCGTCTACCAAACGGCGCTTGCGCCGGAGGTCTGTGGAAAACGCGTATACAAAGGGCCCAAATCCTGCCCAATTTCTATGTTTTTAGTGTGTATACCGGGCTGCCGGGCGGCAGGTCTGTTCCGCCGTGCGGTGCCGGACGGGGGATGAGCCGCTAGAGTCAATTGGTCTGAGGCGGTGCCAGTAATGTTATATTCAGTCCTCGCTATTTCATCAAAGACTGCGGGGAAGAATGCGCGACATGCATGGGTTCCCGAGTCTCACAAGATCACGGCAGTATCGAACTTGGGCGCGCAAGTGTTTCGTCCAATTTTTGGACGACAATTCTCGGCGACTGCGCCTGGACTCCCCAATATCCGCTTTACTCTCTTAAAGTCGTCAGAATTCCTCTACTCACTCTCTTCCTTACCTCGGCAGATGGGCCAGAACCTTTTTGTAGTGGGTAGTGATGGTGAGGTCTTTGCTGCTCTCCGGCAGTGCACCGAGAAGGCAATCACTGCAGCTGTGAAGGAGCTCAATGGGCGGCAGGCAAACCGGGACACGCACGCGAATGAAGAGGAAGATTAGATAGAGAAGTGCTCTTGCCAGTGTGTAGCCCAGCGAGCGAAATAAAAACTCTCTACGATTTAATCTATTTTTTTCGTATGTATGTTATTGGTGCGTATACCAGCCACCGAAACGTTGGTATGTTCTGCGGCGCGTATACAGATCGCCTCGCCGAGCCCGGATAAAATGTCGTATACAGGCCATTTTGGCGTAACAGACATTTGGGTTACTTGTCGGGGGTCCTACAATGACCTGTATACTTTCCTTATCAGGTAAACCAGCTGCCTTATCGGGATTAAATCCCTCGCAATACTTCGCGACATAGCCGACTCCCGAGCAATCTCACCCCGATCGAGCGTACTTCACATCCCATCTCTCAATCACATCTACTGTACACGATTCTTGGGCTGCACGTTCATGCCTACCTAAAGTTTCCCGCCCTGCTGGTCCTTGCCGAAGATGTGCACAAACCCGCGTCCGATGTCCTGCAACATATCCTGCGTCACGACGCCTCTGCCCTCCCTCTCAAACGCGATCCTCGATGTTGCCCTTGTCATCATACTTGCCCCCACTGCTGCAAGAATCGGCATCCGTGACACCGGGATGGTCTTGTCGCCAAACGCGCCCATCTCGTAGCACTTGCCCCATGCGAGGAACGCGCCCACCGCGCCGCTCAGGATGTCGCCCTGGCCTCCACAGCGCTTGAGCCCGCCAGGCGTGTCGACTTCAATGGTCTCGTTCTGCTCCCCCTCCGAGGGTGATACCTTCGACTGCTCGTGGGCTTCCTTGGAGGTGCCCTGCGTGTTCGCACATATGATGTCATTTGCTCCCTTCTGCAGGATCGTGACGCCGCCCAACACCTGCGAGACGGCCGAAGCGCGTTTGTGTGCCTCTATCTTCGGGTCGATGCCCTGCAGCATGTTGCATCAGCGGTTTCAATTGAAAAGGAATGTGCATAAGAACGCACTGCTTGCTCGCTGAGCCGCTTGAACTCGACTACATTCGGTGTGAGGACCGCACGCCGGTAGCCCTTCACCAGGTCCAGCTCTTGGCCAACCAGGTACAGGCCATCTGCGTCGATGACGAGGAACATCCCCTGCTCCTTCGCAACGTTCAGAGCCATGCGAGCGAACGCCTGCATGTACGGCTCGCGGCCAAGTCCGGGACCGATGACGAGGACGTGAAGGCGCGACAGAAGAGCAGACATTTCAGGACGGAGATTCTGCGGTGTTCTGTAGTCGGAGCGTCAGCAATAGATGTTGACAGAAGTATGTGATAATATTCACGTCTTCTCTGTTAGTATAGGATGCACAATCAGGTCTGGAGAATATGACTTGATAGGACCAGCAGCATTCGGGGAGCATATTACATGTGAAAGATCAACTCCCTGCACAGAAGCCTCTGATAAGTCTGCGCCGACGAATATATATGTCGTAAACGTACCACTCGCTGTGCTGAAATGGAAGCGAAGAATGGGGCGCCAGTATAACTGTAGCCCATTGCTTTGTGAATACCGGCGTCTGACATAAACGCGAAGCTGCGTACTCTAGTGCGCCTCCAAGGACACCCACTCGACCTGCATTCAACATACTTTTAATCAGTATACATATCCTGCCGCTGGCAAACATGGCGCGCACCTGATTGTCCTTTGTGCAGCGTCCCGTTTAGAGGCGGGATGAGCTGCCTGATCTGGTCCACGATGGCCTTAGATACGGTCATGTTGGCGAGATGACAGAACCAAAGTAGTGCTTGTGTATTCTAGAAATATCCTTGACAAAGCTGGAAGATATAAGTCTCAGAAGACTGTGTGCATTTACAGAAAGACGGCGTGGTATCGGTGGGCATGTCGTGAGGAACTAGCGACGTCATGGCCATGATAGATCTGAGCGAGGGAGATCCAGGTCTCCATGGACCGTGCTGTCAAGGTTCTCACGATCGTCCGTGGACCATGTCGTTGCTCGTCCTCAACTTAACTTCAACGGCAACGTTGCAGTAACACACCAGCTCACTCTGAAGTGACCCAGATCAGTAGTTTGACTAGGCCTTACAAGGTGTCACAGAGGTGCCACGCCATTTTTCAGGTTTATAACGGAACCAAAAGGAAGAATACAAGTACAGATTTGTTGTAATGGTAAATTTCGCGGAATGTGTAAACTTATTATTTCGTAGAACCCGTGAATCCGTCCAGGTCACCAATTTCACCATAAGCCCAGGAGTTATGAAAACGTATGTTGGCGGTGTTCGTCGCTGATGCTTCTCAGCAGGCTACTTCTTATGTGCCGACCTCGCGGCCGGTTTGCCTTTCACTGGCGCGCGCGTTTGTCTAGCAGGCCGATCGTGCGTGACCGCTGCCGCACGCTCCCTGCAATCCGGCCACGATCAGATCCTGCAACCTTACCATATCAACGAAAGTACGAACTCGTCGTCGTCGTCGTCGGTCCGTCCCCTCGTACTACTAGCGTCGTCCTCCAGGTCTCGTACGCGCTCCGTTACATCCTCTTCAGCATCGCGCACGCGCTCGACGGCCTCCTCCTCGGCGTTGCGTACTTTGTCGACGACGTCCTTTTCAATCTCCCTGCACCAATATAAGGATGGGTCAATACCTTGATCTACCGCGACGATGGAAAATCCGTACCTAACGCGGTCATTAGCATAGTCCAGCTCCTCTTCGACGGTGGCGACACAGCAAGAGAATAGGCTGCCCATGGATGATGGTAATAATGCAGAGGTATGAGTGAGCTACTGAGCGTCGATACGGCCTTCCAGAAGACTTCATCTTCGCTCTTATGAACGTAACTTGGCGCTCCGGAGAGCACTCGGAATCGGCATGGAAGCTTGGAATGTGCTCGGGGCCATTAAGGTCGGAATCAGGTATAGGACCACATTTAGATTTAATCTGTCACTTTCATAACTTAAATCTGATTTGGATACTTAAACAGCGAACTTCTTTGTCGAGGGCACAGGCACGAGGCAGACTCAATTCGGATCTTCATGGTCTGTATGTCCGGCGATCTCATGGTCGGACGAACGAACGGAACAGTCAAAGTAAAACGAGATCAAAACATAACATCAAGATTGTTCGAATTTCATGTACGGAGCCTGACGTTCAACGTATCTGGAATCAACTGGTAGGGTATAGTAAAAATGAAATGTTTCGCCATAACAATGATTAGACCTAAAGAGAAATTGCATGTAAAGTGATTGTTCATGGGGTGTCATGAAGTGCAAGTCGATACTACTCTGGGATCACTTCTTACTCTCGGACTTTTCAGTCGACTTGGCTTTCGACGACGGCGAGGTTGATCGCTCGCGGTCCGGCGCAGCAGCAGCAGGGCTCGCCGCCCTTGCATCCTCCGCATCCTCCGCATCCTCCGCATCCTTC
>SFCI01000470.1:0-20704 GCA_004681135.1 Hericium alpestre | reverse complement strand
GTCACCGACAACGGCAACTTCGTCACTCGACGCGCCCTTCGACCCCGCGCACATGCGCGACCCCTACACCCTCCTCGCCAAGATCAAGATGCTCACCGGCGTCGTCGAGGTCGGGCTCTTCTGCCACATGGCCAAGGCCGCGTACTTTGGCAACCAGGACGGGAGCGTCACCGTCAAGTGGGACAACGGCGCCGTCGACCACGTCGCTGCGCCCACCGCGCCGCTCGCGAAGCCGTCGCAGTGAGTGCATCGCGTCGATTGTAGGACCAGGCAGAGTACTGGTGTAGGCTAGTGTACGCATCATAGAGGTTACGATCGGCAGCGCCGTCGTGTCGTGGTCAGACACTGTACTTTGCGACCCATGGCGGCGCAATCCCACATTCGCGCAAGAGATCCATACTGTCAAATGCAAGTAAGAATCCATAAAGCCCACGACGCCGCTCGCGTAGCCGTGCAGTGAGCGCATCGGCAGAGATTGGTGTAGGCTAGTGTCCGCATCATATATATTAGGACTGGCGGCGGCGCCATGGTCATTTCCTGTACTGTACGATCCATGGCGGTGCAATCCCACATTCACACAAGAGATCCGCATACTGTCAATTGCAACGACGATCCATAAAGTAATAACTCAAATATCAAACCAGGGTGCGAGACGGGCGAACGACAGATAGATAAACGAGCGGCCGCGAGTGGGTGGGGTATAACGTAGGGTATGAGAGGGCTAGGGGACGAAAACACAACGTACGGATGGCGAAAGGGAACGGTGGACTAGGTAGAATGTTAGCAGCGGCCCTCTTCTCGTTCTGTGCAGAGATATCCCGTATTCGCATCGTCTTCTTACATCGGACTGGACGCCGCCAGGTGAGCAGGGGGTGAAGGGGCTACAGCCGGTGACCGGGCACGGCCCAGAAGATGAGGGAGAGCGCGGTCGTGCATGCCGCGACGAGGATGGACACCCAGACCGCGCGGCCGAGGAGCAGCTTCTTCACGTAGGGCTCGCGGATCGTGAGGGTGCGGAAGGGCGTTGTCTCGGATTGGCCGAAGAAGACGAGTAGCGGGTCTAGCTCGTACTGGTGCGAGATGAGGAAGAGGATGGCGAAGGCGAACGGGATGAAGAGCTGCGAGCAAGATTTATGTCAGTTTATTCACTATAGAAATAAGCGCAACACATACGAAAAAGCGCTTTGACTTGGGATGCACATCCAGGAAGATAAGCGAAAACCCGACCGCAAGCCCAATCCACAGGACAATCAGCCAGAATACGAAACGTGTTCCCTGAGGGTATCAGAAGGAGAATCGCCCAGACAGCGCGCACCAGCTGGCTTCATGGCCATTCATGGATGTGCCCTGTGTATACACGTCAGCTTCTGCGGTTGGCTCGCAGCCTAATGGTGGGTGCGGTCAGGAGCAGTCAAGTAACGGGTCTGTGACAGGCTGTGACGCGCCGGGCCTTGGGCTTCCCCGGCCGGTCGATCGGCGGTCACCTTCAAACAACACAAAAAATACAAATTCTGCGCGTTTCAGCGATATATTCACCCTAGGAGTTGACGATTCGATGCCACCTACACGCCACGGCGAGCTAATGAATTTCGAAAAATTTCTCGATGTGCACGGTCACAAAAATCAGAACAAGCTCGCATGCCCTGCCGGTACGAAAAGATGGCTCAAACGCACACGCTCAAAGATGCCCTTGCGAGGCACCGCGCAGCTCTATAGTGATCGCTGTGTGTGGAGCACAAGATGTGCGATCGAGTGTCGGTAGTCGGTGTGGCTGAATCGGCAAGGACTGTAACCCCACATCCTTTTCAATAGGAGTGATCGACGTCAAGAGCAGTGCCCCGGCCCCGTGGGGAAGCCATATTTGGGTCTTTAGTTGGGTTGGGATCCGGGGGACTGCATCCCATTGTCTTGGCTGTACGCGGCGGGGGTATCGGCTGAAAGACTCGGAGCCTCAAGTGAGCAAACACGGAGGACAACGTCAGAAATAATCATGGCCTCGACTTGACGAAGTCTCGTCTAATACAGATCCATGGAAGTGAAGATGCATAGGATTAATCATAAAGAATAGTGGACCCACAATGATTCACCGTGCGCTCGCTGGTCCTGGGCCCCAAAGTCTGATCGCCCGGTGAGAAATGCTTCGGCTCGGAATACTCATCCGAACCGTCGATCAGTCTCAAGTGGAGCCTCGAGGTAACCAGCGGCGACGTGCCAGGCAGGATTATGCGAATCGTGATTATGTAGGTCCGGTTCGCAGTGTATGTACGTGAAAGATGCTGAGTGTTTTTCGCTTTGTTCCTCGAGGTCTTTGGCTATCACTGCATGTTAGCGCGATACTGTAGTCCGATTCCTTGAATCCACGACTCGAAGACATTCTATTTTGTATAAGTACGCACTCTACGTTGATTGAAGTGCCCATCCAACAAACCACAGGACTTGCCATACGTGTCACGATCGGCAATTGAAATCGATGTGACAGATTCCCCGACCCGAGACTGTTGTACTTTTCCAAACCATAGGCATGGAACCTTATTGACATATAGGTGCAGGAACAATCTGTGGAGTAGAAGCAGTCCACGGAAGCAGTGTGCTTGTGTACAGCAGAGGTATCTGCCCAACTTCGGACCGTATAGTATACGGCTGACTTATGTATCGCCGAGATAGAAGGTGTTGTCTGGCAGCGGAACGAGCCACGCAACGCACGATGTTCCCAGATGGTGGGTAGCGCGCGGGTCAGTAAGCTCCAAGATTTTTCTTCCGAGATGCTTCAGAGGCAACGACGAGGAGACACAGGGCGCGAGGCCCTGGTGGCGTCGTTACCTCAGCACAGGCAGAGCGATCCGGATGTCGGTGCGAACGACGTTGTGATGAATAATGAAGGCACCATGACCGATGAAAAAAGAAAGGGAAGCACAGAAATCATAGGAACACGAGTATACCAAGGAGAGCCGTTACCCTTGTGGCGTTCTTGACTTCGCGGAGAAACTGCCAGGTAGCTGGTCCTTCGTATCTTATCTTCTTCCGATGATTTAGAATTGCAATGAGATCCTACATACAAACCGTCCTTGCAGTCGAGACCACATTATTTAGATGCCCAAACGCCTTCTCAATTGAGAAGGGACGAGCTCCGCCGGCAGAAGCGTCGCAACCTGAACAAACATGTCAATCTCAATCTGTATATCAAAGGGTATTAGAGTAAAACATACTTTGCGCATGCTGTCCTCTCCACCGATGTCCCAGCCACTTTCGGCGACAGGCAGCATGCAAGACACAATCAACTTTGTCACCAACTCTCCGATTCCGAACAACTCTCCAGTGTATTTCCGCCATCGCAAGAGATTAGTGAGCAGCTTGCGTTGCCGAGCGAGAAGCCGAAGACGTGCAGGCACAGACTCGGGATCGAAGCGAGGCTGATTCAACGCCAGATATTGCTTCTCAGTGGTCTCGTATTCTGCGATGGCTTCTTGGAAAGTGGAAATTATTGCCTTCAGCAAAACCTTGGAGAAAAAAAAAAAAGAAGGCGGAGTCAGCATAAGGAAGGAAATGTGAGCGGCAAATGGATGGTTACCTGAAATTTGAGGTTGCTCTTCTCGACGGAAGTTTCTATCTCTTCCGCCAAGTGGATGAGACGACGAATGTCGGTGGACGCGAAGGGATCCAGACCCCCGCCTTGAATGATCTTACTCAGACGAGGAATAACTGCGGTTGAAATCATGGCGGAAACGAGGTCGCCATCTGGGCCCAATTCTGGTTCCGCTTCATCCTCTGGACCATCTTCGGGATTGCGAGGTCGTGAATAATCGTGTAAAGCCTCGAACCAGGCAAAATTGTCAAGTGTTCGGGAATCCTGTCCGTCTGTCAATTACAGTACAGACGACCAATAAGCGGGAACTGACCTCAAATGGCGACCAGCCAAGGATCTCAAGCCGTACCCAGAACTCCCATGCAGCAATCAGACCAAGACCACCCCATGCCCCAGTGTAGCTGTCGCCAAATCGCTGCCTCCACTCTGCAAACCATTTGCCTATTCCCAAACTCGGATCTCTGAATTCTTGAGCTTTGACATCGGACAAGATGTTGTCGCGCTTCAGAGATAGCTTTTGCAAAGCCGCCTGGTAGTCTGCAGCATGGGAAGGTGGTAATGAAGCATCAGTAGAGTATCCCTCTTCTTCTTGAGTGGGACGACTCTGTCTCTGTCGACGATGCAATCGACGAGAGACACGCGCAGATTGGCGATCGCGGCGGGCAGCTGCTGGATTAGCACGAGGAACGACCCTGCCGAGTTCATCGAGTTCCTCTGGCTCTGTATGCGCTGTGACTGGGAGTGTTCCAAGGAAGGTCGATAGATCATCTTCGTCATCAGCATGACGGCGATTGTGGATCATGTCGCGCCGCTCCTTCAAGATTGATACATGCTCGTCTTCCAGTTTCTCTAATTCAGGGAACTTTTCACGCCAGTCAGTACTCTGAATGTGTCTGCAGGTAGGAAGGAACTTACTTTAGCATCCAAAAACGTCGCTACGCTCTCCACCCATTCCCTGAAAGCCGCGAACCAGCTTCGCTTCGCTTCCGCCTTGGCGATCATTTCCCGCATCTCTGTTTCTCTCTCGTCCAATCTTTCATGTTCCGCCGCCAAAGATGCCACAGATGCCGCATTTTGCGCGTGGGAGGTCGTCATGTTGGTCATTAGCTGTGTGAGGCGAGCCATAGACGGATCGAGAGCAGGTATTGCCGTCATTGGGGGTACTGTGAATTTGTGTCAGAAAACTCGTAACAGAGCAAGCGGGGGGTACGACGAACTTGGCATGGGTTTGTAGACGGGTTTAGCAGAGATGCGTTCGGTTTCATCCATATATCTCATACCACCCCTACGGAGTTGCTCCTGCTCCCATTCTGCAGTTTCTTCATCTACTTCTTCACTGTAATTTTCTCAGTATGAATCCAAAGGAGTTGGGGTTGATGGCACTCACGCCTCAGCAATAAGCTCTATCATCTCGCCTCTGCGTTTTCCGGCCTCCGCCTTTCGAGATTTCTTCCCCAGCGCGATGCGCTCCTGCGCACTGGTATATTCCGCAAACTCTGAAATGTACCGTCAATGAAGTCTATCATCAACTGCGTCATCAAACATCAAACATACCGTCCTCTGCCTCTCCCAATTCATCTTCCTCGCGAACAAGACGACTCTCAGGGTGAGGGCCTTGATATGTATCCTCGCGCCTGGTCACTGATAGCGATATGAAGTCTTCATCGGCAGGCGCTATTCCCCGCAAACGCTCCCTCTTTTGTTTGGCAGCCAGAACGGATGACTGTGACGGAATGGCCATCTCTGTCTCCACTGGAGGTAATGATAGTTAATATCAAGCAAGTTAAGTAAATCAAAATGCTTTACCAAGATCGACCGCGCTGACCATTGTTGCACCACTCGCATCCACATCCATAGAGATGTCTGCATCGTATGAAATGTCCCCAGTGAGAGTCGGTCGCGACATTGAAGTACTCGCTTTGAGCTCCGATAAGTACGCCTGATCGTAAATGGGACCGCCATTTGACCGAGACGAGATGCTTGCTTGGTCCAGAGTAGTTGGAAGGTTCCTATCAACAAGTTATATTAGACGCATAGAGAATGCCCTCAAAATAAGACTTACCCTGCAGAGGCAGGGTGTGTGCCCAGGGCTAACTTGCGACTAAGACTAGACTTCTTGACCTTGAAGGCTTCCGCGTCACCACCCTGCACACGAAGCATAAGTAGCGAGACCAGAAAGCTCAAGCACAGGAAACTTGCCTCTTCATCAGCCCCGAAACTGAGCGTAGTCTTTGGCTTTGAGCGCTGTTTAGCCTTATTCCTGACCTTGGCAGCCAGTGTACTAGGTGAGGGTTCTTCGTCACCTTTGACCTCTACATGCTTGCTCTCAGCCTCTATTGGAGATTCTCTAGCCCTTTGAGATGGCTTTGACTTTGTGCGCCGAAAGATTACTGGAGAATCAGCCATGCGTGCAAGGTCACGGTTGAGGTGAACGAGTGGATGAGGAGTCGGAGAACAAGCAGGCGCGTGATTTCAAAGACGCGCGACGCGCGATTATTCCCACGCTCACACGTTATTCTCTGCCATGTCCCAGTCGCGTCCTCGCCCCCGCCCCAAACCGCGCCCTGCACATCCCCAGGCTAGCAATGCCGCGCCCACACTACCTCCAGGACCCTCTTCTAGCTCAACTGGAGGAACCACAGCTAATCAAGCAAAGAGTGCTCGAGAACAGGAGCTAGATGAAGAGGATATGTTCTTTTTGAAGAACCGCAATCGAACAGTCAACGACTGGAAGAAGATCGACCTTCGGGAGAAAGGTACAGTCTTGGTACCAATGGGGTTATATCGCGCCTGACAATCATCTTCACAGAGGAAGAGGCTCAGACACCTGATGCAAGCTCAGACGCCGAGGTCGATTGGGGTCAACCTGGAGGTTCATCCCCTCGTAAGAAGAACAAGGCTGGCAAGAAAGCCACAAATGGTCTTCCTAACTGGACAAGGACGGGCAGCGTCTCGTGAGTCTTCATATATCGAGGAATAGCAGATCGTCTTGCCAGGTGCAGATCATGCGAGTATATGCTATGCATACACAGCAGATGGGCTCATCCAAGCTTCTGTTACTGGCGAACTCTTTCGATTTGATCGTTTAATAACCTTTATTCATCCGTTTCTTATGCCTCAGGCTTCTCTCATCCGATTCCGACGACGAACTCGAAGTCATCGACGGGTCTGGAAAGAGAAGTAATCCAAATGTTAAAACAACAGACGGTCGGAGTGGAAAGCGGTCGCGTAGCCGTTCCAGATCCCTTACACCCCCGCCTGAACTCTCCTTCCTGCAAATTCAGAAAGCGCGGAATGTTGTAAGGTGCGTCTCGTCGATATTTGATGGTCCAGTCGCTCCTAGTCTATTCTCACTGATGTCGATCCGTGCTCAGACAAACCTTACAATTGGACGCTCCCCAATTAATGCCAACAGTCGTGAGTGAATCCGCCGCAGATGAGTCAACGGACACCATAGTCCTCGATCCAGAGCTCGAGATGATTTCTCGTGCTGCAAGGGAACAGAGGGCTCGTTCCTCTGATGATATGGATGGAGGCACGGCGCACAATCGAGGGGGTGGCCCAGAGGATGTTACCATCAAGATCACATGGCGTCCTCATCCGCTGAACACGGCCGCGCAACCAGAGGTTTGGGGCTTCAAATTAAAACGGGTATGTTATCTTTTTTACAATCACCTTACCCTCAAGTTGATCTTGCCATGTTCACAGCACCATAACTTTACCGCGCTCGTTGAGGAAGTCGCTGATATGGCCAGCGTCCTCTCAGATAACGTCATCCTGACTTTTGGTGGTTCACGCGTCTTTGCATCCGCCACGCCCCACAGCCTTCAAGTTTGGGCTGAAGCTGAGATGGGTGGGTCTTTGTTGTTATAAGTCGGCGTTAGGGCGTTATTCTAAACCCCGTTTCATCCAGAGGCATGCGACAAAGCGACGTTTGAGTACATTCGCCAGCATAAATACGAGAGGGCTTCGCAGCCCACAGACCATGACAATGCGCGGGGCCGCTCCCCATCAGCTGATCCAGGTGGCGACGAAGACTCAGACTCGGATGTCGAGTCTGTTGCAGCGGTTGAAGACGATACTTTCAAGCTTATAGTTCGCTCCGCTTCAACGAAGGACGTAACGCTGACTGTCCGTCCGACAACAACATGTGGGGCCATCGTCAAGGCCTTCTTGAAGCGCACCGGTCTTGCTGATAAGCATCCAGAAGGAAAGAGTAGGAGGAAGAGCGTGGGCGGCGGTCCCAGACTTATGGTTGATGGCGAGAGGATGGGTCCTGACACACCGATTTCTGAGGCCGATTTGGAAGACGGAGACCAAATTGAGGTTGCCGGTGTCTAAACGGTCCTTAAATTGTCCCATAATAATGATGCAGACTGCTGCCCTGTATGTTTTATGTTTTTCGCCTCTCTATTCTGTTCATACCCCTATATTATCTGAATCCCAGTATATACAGATATCCCCGCTCTGGGCTGCACTGTTCTTGGTGGTGATTGCTCTTGTATGAAATGACAAAATTGGGTTCGAGATAGCACCGGCTGGACTGTAGCCTGGGATCGTCTCACGTATTCGGCGCTGCCACGAACTTACGTCCCTTTCAGCCCGCTTCTTGACCGAGCCGTCGAGGGCGCTGCCGGTCAAGAGGATGCATTTTTCTGAAAAGCTTCATAGAGAGAATCTCCGTGCGCGCCTCGTTGCTCTAGTCTCCCGGACGCAGAGTAGACAGGACTCAACGCTTCGTACGGTGCTCTCGTCTCCTTTCGCTGTGTAATATCACTGGTGTCCGGAATGCCATTGACAACGCCCAACTTGGGAGAGGAAGAAAAGCGTAGGAAGTGTTCCTTCTGTTTGTGGATATCCTTCTACTTATCAGAAGGATACAGGTCCATCATGAAATGCTGGGGTAGGGGGAATTGCGGCGGTTGTGCGCAAGAGCTTGTCTGCTAATTATTTAAGGTAAACTCAAGCTGACCTCTCTTGGTATTGGTCAAGGACTTTACGGTTCCCCCTACACAATCCGGTCTTCGGCTTGTTCCTCAGCATCTTCCTTCTCTGCGTCTACTTGTTCTAGGACATAAATTCCGGCAACAATAGCGCAGGATTTCACTACAATTGGATGGATGCTTTCCTAGGCAATGCCGACCCTTAATCTTGGACTGGGGAGAACATACTGTACAACTCGGACGATCAACATTGTCGATGCTCACCTATCATCGTCGCTCAGCCTGCTTTAGGACTGAACGGGACTGGTATCCTCCGACTCGCGCGCTTTGATCTGCGCGGGACGTTCGGCTTGTTCGCGATTGTAACGGCGTTAGCTCCCTCAGATGTGGCGCGCCATGTTAGTCTCTTTAGACTTCAGATTCGCTCTTGTGATCTTGAAGGCGGAACAATTGTGGCAGGCCTCGCATAAGCCTCTGTCTTAGGCGAGCAGGCACGGAACGCGGACATTCTGTTTTCTGATTCCCTTAGAAAAAACCTGTACACCTTAGCCTCTATACACAATATCATACTATAAAGATGTCACTGCCAACCGTCCCCCGCATTTCGAACCAATATTCGTGCGTTGTTAACAAATGCACGGATAAGCTCGTCGAAAGCGGAGCTTTCATGCTCAGAAACGTTGGGGTCATTTCGTTTTGCTGCGGTTGCTAACAGTACCGCTGGATGAGCGAACTCGACTTCCAGCTCGTGTAGAAGCTCAGCCTGAATGGAGAGAATAAGCACGGGTGCTGACTGCTCCTGGAGAAATGACTTGCCTGTTGCATAGGCCCTGCACTAGATCCTACTTGCGTGAGGTCAATCCGGAACTCTTCATGCGCATAGCTTATCCTATCCTTTCGACGAGTGTGTGTAGGCGAGCCCAATGGATGGGTTACTGAAGCGCATCCAAGGCAACGTGAATTTGAAGCTATAAATGTCATAAAAGGTGGGCGCACCCGGCACTTCGATGTTCACACTTATTCGCCAGTCGGCGGCACGTTTTGGACTGTAGATGTCCAAGTTTGCCAGCCTCACCTTCTTCAGACACTCGACGACTTCGCCGGTCTTCTCATCTCGCGTCACTCGTATCTTGTCCCGGTCCCGTGGGTTCTCGGGAGCAAAAAACGAGTCTACGAGACGAAGATGTGTGTAAGATAGCGGTGAGGATGGATGGCCCGGCTGGTCGGACCTCGCTTTCAGATCGTTAAGGAGGGTGTTGAAATGTTTATGTTGTGCCTTTGCATATCGTCAGCCTCTGGACAAGGGAGGATATTGCTGAACCGCACTGCAGACATGTTGGATTCAAAGCGGCAATCTGTTGCTTTTGGTGCAAGGACTGGGTGCATAATGAGGTACCAACACAACATTTATCAACGGAAGTACGCACTGCTTTCAACAAGAATGGGCAACCCAAGCCTCTGCCCAGATACTTTGTCCCTCAAAACACCAATCTTCGCCTCTACTTCCACCTCACCCTGCAACTCCGGGGGACGTGTCACGATCGTGTGGTGCACAAAGTCGGCAACTTCGCGGATGAATTCGTCCAGGGGCTCGACACCGAGGATGGACAACGAGAGCGGGGGTACTGTGGGCGGCATTGACGCGTATCCATTACCGTTGGGTCTGTCGTGCGGAGAGGAGTGGCGGGCGCGTTTTGGGGGACGACGGAGTTCTGCGTCTGATTCGGACCCGGATGCGTATTGTACAGATCCGCGGCTGCTCATTGCCTTCGTTCGAGGAACAGATCGAGTTTGAGAAATAGAGTATGATGTAGTCGAGTGAGGAAAGCAGCGAAGGCGTCGTCCGTCCTGCCGGGTCTATCTAAGCAGTGCACCTTCCACGTGAGCAGCGCTTGTGTCGAGCGCTTCAGACAGATGGAAAGAGACGAGGCTCAATAGACAGAACGATTGTCTTCTGTCTGAGGTCAGCTACGGAGACTAAGAGACGAGGTACATAGTCCTGGCTAATTCCACTGCTTCGCGTGGGTGTGCGTAAAAGAAAGGAAAGACAACCATGGTGCTAGCGTAGGTTTAATTTCAGGTACCCCATGCAGCAGCCGGGCAAGGTTGAAGGCTATCGTCGAATATCATTCCATCTAGTGACCTTGCTCGAACATCGTACTAAGGACAAATGGTGCGAATATACCAAAGAGGAGTAACAAGGTCCGGTGCATTTTGCCCACATCCTCTGATGAGGTGGTATGATGCGACACTGGTTGCAACACAGTTGCTACATACAGAAAACTGCCACCCTATTGGACCAGAAGGTATGAATCAGTGGACTGGTAATCAAAGCAGATCCAGATACACTTACTGAGACGAGCAGGGCGACGCCCACTTTATACATGTCACTGATCCCGAGGAAGGAGAACAGTCCATAGGCAGCGATAGCGCCGACTGGAGTGGAAGAGCTGAAGATGATGAGGTGCTTCTTACATTCGGCACGAGAAAGCGAAGTGGGCAACAAAGTTGAGGTAAATGCCAATGCAGTTGGCGCTGTGAAAATTTCAGCCAATGAAAAATTATGCCGTCAAGCATGAGCCAACCAACCTTTGTGTACAGCAAGCGCAATGAAGACAACGACGAACAAATCGCCGCCCGTAGAGTCTGTGGATAATGAAGATACACCAAGCGCAAGGCCATCTGTTATGCCGTGGAGTACGAGGCCAACGGTGAGTGGATAGCCTATCTGCTTTCCCTCTTCCTCGACGGTGTACCTGCGGACCGGGGACACGTTGCCTGCATTTGAAGAAGCGCCAGTCTCCTCATCAAACGCTCCGAGTTCAACGTCAAATTGGACATCTACATCATCGTGCGGCTTCGGAGAGCGCGTTGTGGGACTGCTCGTTCGTGGGAGTGGGGACTCATGGGCGTGAGATGAGCTCAACTGCTCGACAACGAGCATGGCAGAAAACCCGATGATCAGAGACAATGCTATTGTCGATATGGGAATGTGAGATCCTTTGGCTGAGTTGCTCAGGGTCTCTATTCCCCTGTGATGTGTAGGACGTTATTTTCCAGTAATGTGAATGTACAAGGCAAACTCACGGACGTACTCAGGTATCACAACCCCTAGTGCGGTCCCGAGCAGCAGGCCAGTTCCAAGCGCCGAAAGCTGGGACAAACGTTTTTCCTATGGTCAAAAATGAACTTATATGCCCATCTATGAGTAGGATACTACGTACCAGAGTAGGAAAAGGACAAAGGGAGCATGCCGAAACCAAAGGAGGTCAGGCCAAGAAGTCCTGCGAGGAATAGCACAGAGACGAACGACTGCATGTCGCAAGAGAAGTACGTTCCGCCGGAAATGATGATTCTGCCTTAGCGTGAGCGTTTGTCGGGTAGCTAGATTCGTTCAGTGTTAGAGAAGGGTCGCCCGCGGTCGATGATACTGGCTGAATCGTGAGACGGAAAGATAGTCAGAAGTTAGTGATGACATTACTAGTAAGTATGAGTTTATATCGATATCCCTTTCAAACCATTGGATCTACGAAAAGATGCGGTGCATGGTTATGGATGTGGTGCTCAACAGGCCCGTGCAGGTCATCAACGCGTCAAGATCGCAAGAGTCAGCATGATTACACGTCCCTTCAATTGATCACTGGCATGCAGTAACTTGGCTCGTCACCAACTTCACCTGCCGGTCGCATCGCGAAGAATATTCGAACAAGGAAAGCTAGGTCAATGATCGCAGAGCTGTAAGAGTACAAAATTCTGTTCTGACAGCGCATATTCATCTAGGGAAGGAGCATAGCGAACCGCAAAACTTGCAATATTACTATTAGTGAGCACATGTACCTGTATGATGTCGGCGACCAACCTCCCAAATTCTAACAGTCCTGCGGACACAGGACCTAGTGTCATCGTACCCGGGTGCTCCTAATAGATCTCATGGCAGACTCAGGCTCGCTCCTTGTATACGAACCTATCAGCGCCGCAGAACAAGATAGTCGGGACATCATCGACCGACTCCGTGCCCTCGGTCTATACCAACACATCCCAAGAGCTTACATTAACAGCAACGTCCCAGCATGCACGCTGCCCTTCGAGGTTCTCTCCCGGATCTTCGCCTTCCTAGCTGCCCTCGAGCCGCCCTCGCCCCCAGTATGCGTCATCGCACGATTCACCTGGCTTAAAGTAACGCGCGTATGCCGAATGTGGCGGAACGTAGCACTCGCAAACGGCCGCCTCTGGGGCGACATCCAGTTCTGCCTTGGCAGGCGGTGGGCCGAAGAGATGATTTCGCGCTCGCATTCCGCCCCGCTGCATATCCGGACCCGCGGCGAGCTAGGCAGCGAGCACGTGCACGAGTTGCTTTCCGCGCATTTCGGGCGTATCGGGACTATCGATATCAACACCGCCGGCATGGTAGCCTTGGGCTGGGAATGCTTTGAGTTCCTCCTTTCCCTGCCGGCGCCTATGATGGAGACGGTATGCCTGGTAATAGAAATGGCGGACGTCCTGCTTTTACCTCGAGATATGTTTCTCGGGCACGCCCCGCAGCTGCGCAACCTGTCGTTCTTCGGCGCGTTCGTGGACTGGCATGCCCCGATCCTTGACAGCGCGTCTCACATGCGCGTGTTCATAGTGGACGTGATAATGAGGGGACCCTGGTCATTTGTGCACAGCGATGTCGACTGGCCAGAGGATCAGTCGGAATTGGAGCATGTCGCGGACGCGGCAGACACACACACCGCTGAGGACGATCTTCTCATCGATCAATACCTGTCGAATCCAGATAATCGCATCCCGAAACTGGCGATACTGCTCGACATCCTTGACGGCATGCCGATGCTCGAAGAGCTGCGGCTTGAAGGTGTTATTCCTATCCATGATCATACGCAGCCGCCCGGCTCTACAAGGATCACAATGCTCTCATGGCTGACCCGCCTTACCTTGTCGGGTCCTCTTCTTGGATGCATGCAGCTCATGAATGCGCTTGACCTCCCCCGCCTCGAATCGTTGCATCTTTTCTGCGATCTTCCATTCGGTCACACATCCACCGCCATCGCCGTACTTCTCCCTTTTCTTACCAAATATTGCTCCAGGTCAAATGACGCAGGGCGCCCCATACACACACTCGAAATCAGATCGACAAGGTTTCACTCGATACGGATATGCGCGCGGCCGGGGATGCCCATAGCGAGCCTAAAAGCGACTCCGAGGGCAATCTCCAGAGCGACGACGCCATATTCAACATCGAACCTCGTCCCTTCGAACCCTCTCTGCATTCACTAGGATGCATTCTCCAGACAGTTCTTTCAGCCCTTCCTCTAAGCAACACCCTCCAGAGAATATTCATCCACGGTTTCGGACGCATTTCCAAGGACAGATGGGTGCGCGCCCTGGGCCACTGCATCGAGCTGCGGGAGATCCGCCTTGACAAGGCGACTTTGCCGTTCATCGAAGCTCTAGGAAGTGGCCTTGACCACCGCCCGATATTTCTTCCGAAGTTGGAGATCCTCAAGCTCGGCAGACCGCGCGGAAGTCTAGTGCTTGTGAGGGTGCTTCGCCAGGTTTTGGAGGGGCGGAAGCGGAGGGGTGCGTTCCTCCAGGTTCTGGACCTGGGATCGGCTTGGCATACGAAGGCAAAGCGGGACGAGATGGTGTCCAGGGGTCTAGCGAGAGTTGTTCGCTTCAATCCGTCAATCTATGATAGAGAAGTGCTCGACGAGTCGTCAACCCAGCAGTCAGCGTAATTGGAATTACGCGTTCGTCAGGCAGTCATGTGGTTCAACGCCGAGTTCACGCGTCGGTCGCGTCGCGGTAATTATCCTCACAAGGAAAGCGAGGTATATTCGAACAACATGAATCCGAACACCAACGATCTCAAATCGTAGAATCTAGAAGTACAAAATGCCATTAAAACAACAGCATATCCAGATCACGCGACTGCGATAGGCTGTGCCGCCGAAATGTCGACGTTGTTCCTACTCTTCTCCAACTCCGCCAACCTCTTCTTCTCCTCCTCCAGCATCTGCCGCTGCAAGAACACTCTCTTGGGCACGACCGTTCTGCGTTCAGTAGTCGCCTTGAACTCGAATTTGTCTACGCCAAGCGCCTTCAACGTCTTCTTCTCCACCAGGCTGTAGTCGTCCGGGTTCTCGCGGTTGAAATTGAATGGCTGGCGAAGTGCAACCGGGGGGTTGGTGATGATGCGCGGAAGACGGATGTAGTTCTTGGACGCAGAATGCAGCATGAGTGGGTGCATGAGGACGACGTCCCCGACCTCGCCGGTCAGCTCGACGAAGTTGTTGCACTTCTTGACTTCCTTGAGATGCGACCAGTACTGCGGGTGGTCGGGGTGGTGCTCGTACGTCGAGGTCGAGGGCGTGAACGAGAGGCCGGTGGGAAGAACGCCTTCGGGGTGTTCGCTGAGGTAGTTGGCGATCTTGTCCAGCCCGTCTGTGCAGATGTATGTGGCACCGCCGTTGTGCTTGATGTCGGTATAGAGAGGAATGACGAGCAAGGCTTGCTCGGGAGAATCAAGGAAGTGCACCTAAATACGAAGGCGTTGGTCTGTGTCCCGTATCAGAGCGACCGTCTACGGCTTACGAAGAAATCACCGTCGACGTGCCAGTTGATCAGATTCTGAGGCTCGGCTGGCGTCGCGCCTACATATTCCGGCGCTCCAAGGTTGACGATGAAGGAGTCACCCCAGGTGCTGCTTGCCGTGTCGATACGATCTTCCCCACCAAGCAGCTCCTTCATGATCTCCCAGGCCTAGCCTGGTATCAGACCTCGATCCTCAATGTACTTCAGACATAGAATGGCAGACCTTAGGCGCGAACGTCGCGACGCGTTCTTCCTTGTGCTTGGGCATGTGGATGCGGTCCTTGCTCCAGGTACTCTTGTCGTTGGGATCCATGCCCAGACGGACCCATACGTCCTTCGTCCACTCGTCGGCTGTCTCCTTGAAGAAGGCGTTCTTGACTACGACGTAACCATTCTCCATGAAGAAGTCGACTTGCTCCTCTGTAAGAAAATAGATCAATTCAGCTGAGCTCTCCCAACAACCGGAGGACTTACGAGTGAGATGTTCGTATGTGTTAGCCATGATTGATGAAAGGATTTCGCTGTAAACGATCAATTGGTGAAGTTCTGTGGAGCATAGAAGACATGGATGGCTTTATAGACGCGCGGTGGAAGTTCGGTCCTCGCATTCGTCACCTGGCTGAGCGTGGGGAAGTCAGCTGGACCGGAAAAGGACTTCCTTGTGACGACTATGAACGGAGGGTTCCCCGCAGTCTGAGCTTATGTTCCTGTGATAGCAATGATAGAGGTTTGCCGCCGTCTGAACATGACCGTCAACAAGCGATCATGCTCATAACACGGGTCGCAGACGGACCGCCGCAGTGCCATTGATCAGCTGCATGGCCGACGGCGTCCAAATAGACATCGCTTAACCAAGCGATCGAGATGTTCGTGAACCGAGAGGCGAGTGGGCATTATTGGATGTGCGGACTGAGCGGCAGGAGACTCCAGGAACCTCCAAAGGAGGATAATGGGCACGATGGTGCCTCGTTGTGTATGGAATTAACACGGCAATAAATACACAGTGCGGATCATATGCTCCAGGGAGACGCAACCTACGGAAGACCTGACGGGCTCCAGTCGGGATGCTCACGCCGTTCCGTTATATTGCATAGGAAAAGGTGGAGTGACCAAGATACGATTTGAGCGGGCAACTGTGACAGTGATGATACAAGGATGATACACGCTTGTCTGAGAATAGATGGTAAGGATAAAATGTTCATTAAAGTGGTATTCGAGGAAGGCACTGTATTACTGACCTGATATACGCAAGCAGGGTGTGGATCAACATCCACGATCAACTGACGTTCTTGATGATATCGTCGTCAAACGGATCCCCAATACCTAGATAAATCAAAGCAATGAGAAAAAGTGTTAGTATTGTGTAATTCGAGCGTGAACATACGCCTCCTCAAGCTCTCAACCAAGTGCACATCGAGGAGGTCCTCCTTCGGCCGCCTGCTACCCGAGCCACCTTCCTCCCGGCCGGCTTCGACATGCATTACCCCTTTACGAGAATTGAACTCTTCGCGGCGTCTGGTCTTCGGGTCGCGCGTATTGGACGCAGGCCCAAGGCGGCGCTTCGCCGAGCTCTGGGTGGCCTGAACGGTCGGCTGGTTCAAGGCGAACTGTGGCACATCCTCGCCGAGAGAATCGGAAGAGGCAGTCGATACGGGCGATGCTGGTTCTATAGGCGAGTTCATGGTCAAATCAATGTGTTTCTGAAGTGTGCAGGACGCGATGGTGTGGTGGGACTCTGGAGCCTCGAGGGAGGAGGAGATGGGGCTGGATCGACCACGTGTTCGGAGCCGAGACTCGACGCGCCCGGCTGCTTGTTTCTCGCGTCGCGTCGATCGTCATCGAGCATGCTGAGGAGGTACATCGCTACAACGACCACTCAATTCTTCTTTCTTTTGTCGCGCTCAGCCATATACGTGACCTTCCATTGAGCATTAGCTACTTTGAACCATTTCCCCCGTGACGCAAAGATGTCGATCGCTCGGAAGGCCAGGCTGCCTATGCGCATCATCGCGCTGCCGCTCACCAGCGCCGTGCGCAACCCAAAACATGTATCTGAGGGCCCATTACCACTTGTCTACTATCATTTCCAGACACCACCTCCACCGCCGGACCGCAAGCAGGGATGGACAGACTGGGCAACGACGAAGGCTGCTCAGACATGGGCGGATTTTGGGAAAGCTCCCGAGACGAATTGGAAGGTGCGTTCTGCCGTCATAGAAGGCCTTCGCCAGACATCTTTTCCATCGTTTCTGGAGGATGTTTTAGAGGAGCGTTCGCGGAATGGAAACGTCCTGACGGCTCAATTTCGCAGTACAAAGTGTTTATCTACGGCGAACGCTTGATTGACCGTATCGACTTCGAAGAGCTTGGACTCAAGGGCATTGACCCGTCTCTGGGCCCCCGAATATCCGAACTGCGTCCCCCAAGTAAAGGCGAGAAGGAAGAGTCGGAGAAGGGCGTCGTTGTGAGTCCAACTTGCTGCACGCGAGCCGACCTGAGGACTAATAACGCGGTACTAGATACCCCTCGTGCATCCAAAGTTTCTGGTTCCGCCTCCGCTAGCGCACTTGCGAATGATGCTCGAGAAGAGGACGCCGCGTCATCGGCGGGGATTCTGGATATGGCTCATCGCCGCCCCTATGACCGCGCCCTTCATGCTTATCCGTGCGTCCTCTACGCCTGAACTACCATTCGCATGCTAATGCGCTGCATTTAGCGATTATACCCAATTTTCCATTCTTCTTCTGTGTCTGGCGCTCGTGGTCACATTATAGAGGTCGGTGACCTTAGCTTTACCCCGAATACAGATCACTCGCTCATTCGCATGCGATGTATTGTTAGCCTTCAAAGCATCAGAGTACCTACAAGCCCTTCTCCACTGTGGTGCCATTGTCCCCCAGACGAACGCCAAGCTTGACGAACTTTATGTTGAGCATGCGCCGCCACTTCTGACCGACGGAAAGATGCCGCGCACCGAGTCGCTCGCGCAAGAAACGCAGCCGCAACCCGAAGTGTCGTATGCAAATGGTGGAAAGGTCCTTCTGACGCGCAACGCGGTGCCGCCAATATTGACCCTGTTCAATCTACCGTCGACCGCTGCGTCCGATATCTATCGCGCTATTGAGCAGGCCAATATGCGCCTGCAGCAACGGTCAAATAGATGATACAGGGAGTCGCACCCTGATCTATAGTGAGGATCGCACTAGAGGGGACAAAGAGCACTGAACGGGTGGAACCCTTGGCTTTCTCGAGTCTATCCAAGCCACACCTGATTTCGGGTTGAGGACAAGATTTTGGACGAAATGTACATTAAAGAGGTAGTATAATACAACGGCTTTCTAGAAGAGTCGAATACCCATTACGCCTCACGAACGAGCCAGCAGCCGAAGGAGAGAAGGCGCACCTCGTAGTCATATCACTAGGGGCGGAAAAGGTAGTGATATTCACCATCTGATTCACCGAGTTTGTAAGTGATAGTCACTGCGCCACGAGGTGAAAATCATCGACAAACAGTGATATTCACATTCCTTTGAGGTTGCTGCTGGCAGCTGGAGGGTGAAAAACAACCAATCTATGCACGTGTTCACTACATAATTATGACCAGATGTTCGATCACCAGCATTCACTGCGTTCCGCATACTGATGGTTAGAGTCGGAGTCCGTCTGAGTTGGTGCATGTTCTCACGTATATGAGCCAGCCCACGCAAACTCGGAAGACATCGGTACAGCACCAAAAAGCGAGGCAATAGTAGCTAGGCAGCTCCGGTAGTAGAGTAAATAAGAGAATCTATGTACTTGTGCTTGGAGTAGCTCGGATTAGATCGGAGTAGCTCGGGCCAGATCCTGCCTGTTCATGCACAATTCACGCACGTCTGCGCTGCCGCTTTTGGCCATGGTCGCACCTGTTATGGAACACCAATCAAAGCTCAGATTGACAGTGAATAAATTAGAAGAGTATATGCTACCTGATAATAAGATGAGAAAATGAGCATAAGGGCAACACATCCCCCTGACCCCCTTCCCATACCATCAAGCCTTCATTCTGAGCCATGTCCGACTCTGAGTATGAACACCCGCCTAGCGATGCCGAGGAGACAGTGCGCGAGATGTGGAAAGGGCTGGACTTAGCGCACCATAAGCAGTATATCGCGAAGAAGTTTTGGAACACGTGCGGAGATGGGGTGCCTGCAGGGGATCCTTTTCGATGCAGGAAAGGGAGAGACGAGGATGAGGGCTAGTAGCCGCTATGGTCACAAGGAACAGTCTCCTTCAGATGGTTCACGTGAGAGGCCACGCAAGCGCACACATACAGATGTACCCGAGGCATCCACCCATGATCGTGGCTGCACATGAGAATGCTATCATGCATCGCAATCTTCCAGTCGTTTGACGTCGTGTTTAAGTCGAGATCGTGCAGGTGGGCACATATATTGATGCACCGAAGAATCGAGCTCGAGCTCGTCATCGTCCTGCATCAATCGTGTGTGCTTAGACGGCCCTTCGCCTTGTGCCGAGCCATCATGGCCTGTCAGTTGTGCACGCACGCATACAGATGCACCTGAGGCATTCACGCATCGTGGTCGCAGTTGCATGCAAGAGCGCTATAATTCAGATGGCAATGGGCAACGGTGACAGCACGAGGGGGAGCACGATGGGGCCATCTTTGTACAGGATGAGGGTACTTACATGAAATTTGTCTTGAGGAAGGCAACAAGAATGAGCACAGCTAGCACAAACCAGAGGTCATGTGAGCTGGCAAGCACCTTGCCAGGAGGGCGAAGAGTTGACGGCAAGGGAAGGCTGAAGGCAGACTCCGTGGCCACGTCGAGACCATCAGCAGTGGTGCCGTCTGGGCAAGCGGACCTGATTGATGATTCCGCAGAATGCGGCCACGATCTAAGGTCTCATCAGTCACGTCAAAAGCCTTGTTGATGTTCCGCGGCTCGTCGATGTCATGCTCATCGACGTCCCGCAGCTCATCGATGTCCCGCGGCTCGTCAGCATCCGGATGGGGCTCCTCGACATATGGTCGTGGGTGAGGTCCTTCAGCCTCCAACAAGGCTTGGAGGAGCTCGTCGTCTGCATCGTCGAGATCTTCATACAAGCCCTGTAGGGTGTCAGGTGCAGCACCGACATTCGGCGTGGTGACGTCGTGCTGCAGCAGGTTCGCCTGCTCGAGTTGCACGGGCGGGTCCAGGTACTCGAGCTCGAGCTCTTCATCGTCTTGCGTCAGTCGCATGTGCTTGGACGGCCCTTTACCTCGCACCGAGCCATTATCGTCTGTCAGTCGTGCACGCTTGGACGACCCTTCACCTCGTGCTTCGCAATCATCGTCCTGAGTGCGACGTGGAAAAGCACGAGTGCTGCCTGATGCATGCTGAGATGGCACCATGCCAACGTGAGGCTTACCGTGCTGGTACATTGGCATGTTGCAAAGTTGATCGTTAAGGCGGTGCTTCTCGACCTCCCACCTGGCGATGTAGCAGCCCTCGTTGCCAGGAAGAGCGCGTACTTTGCACTTCGAGCATTTGCATAGCTCGATCTTGTTGCGTCCTCGGTGCTTGCTGGTCTTGTCTTGAAGCGA